>CAUYLG010062936.1:0-10103 GCA_963573385.1 Cacajao melanocephalus | reverse complement strand
CTGAGCTCAAGCAATCCTCTGGCTCTGCCCTCCCAAAGTGCTGACATTGTATGCATGAGCCGCTGTACCCAGCCAAGTTTTGTTACATATGAAACATAATGTAGAATTATTTAAGACTCTTCATCTCACAGGATGATAATGCTTACTTCCTACTGTGAATCAAGGTGATCTTTGGCCACTCCTCAGTCAGCTTCAAAGGGGGAATACTAAAATTACCCGCTTACAGATTTGCTCACACGATCACTGAGTAAATAACTGTCACATGCTGGGAGCAATGTCTGGCACATAGAACACACTGAATAGGTGCTGACTATCGTTATTGCTATTACTGATAGTATTTCAATTACTACCGCTACTGCTACCAGTTGTCTTTGTGTTGATTTAATAACCCATTACTAATAGTTATAGAAATTACTGGCCAACCAACCAGTGAGTTCTGTGAAAACTGTCAAACCAGAATGATATGTAATCATGGGCCTATTAGGAATTATCATTATAAATACAAAAATATACAATTGTCATTAAATATAGATAAGATGGGATACTCCTGGCAGTAGACAATTAGCTAAGTTAGATTTTTCTGTTAAGTATAATATCAAAGAAATAGATAACAGTCCAATGTTTATCAAATATGAATCTAAAAAATTCTACCTACTATTCATTAGGCAAATTTGAAGAAGCTGAATTTATCTTTTGATAATATTCTTGCTTATTTAACTAGGTGCTGATCCTTTTGTTTTTGTTACATCCAATTTGCTTGTGGCTAGTGAACCTGAACTTTTAATCCCCTTGCAAACAAAGTGAAACTCACTCAGCAGGCCAGTTTCCCAGATTTTTCTGGCTCTGTTAGAATCCCAGCCCTTTCAGAGAGGAAGGTAATGGGTGGGTCTACACGAAGGGTGGGGAACCTGTAATCTAGGCCCGGTTTGGGCATAATATTGCAGACTAAGTAATGATTTTACTGTGTCAGGTTGCTCTGACTCTTAGTACAGGTGGAGTCTATATTCAAAACTGGAAGAGTTGGAGAGCTGTAAATAATATTTAATCAGCATTAGCATAATCTGCATTAGCTAATAATGGCCGCAGGCAATGGAAATGTATTCGTTATATTTACAAAAAGACACTATAAGTTTTATCCCCTAACTTTATAAGGATTAACTTGAGATTTCTTGTATTCCCTAACAGAAAAACAAAAACACCAAAATTTATTTTCTATGTGTTTATAATCTTTAAATACTTTTTAAATTCCATTATTGAATTTGGCCTGAAGAGAAAAATATTGTTATATCTATGCCTGAATAATATAATAAAATATTTAGTCAACTATCCAGACATATGCTGTAAAAAAAAACAAAAAAAACTTAAGCTAATATTTATAAACATCTTTACATTTGTTATTATCTAGAGAAACTATCAAGATGATAAATACCTGGCCAAAGAGAATTTTTTTTCCATCTGAATATTTGGACATCTTGAAGATTCAATTACAGGGTTGCATGAGCAACTGATCAAGCAAACTTCCAGACACCAACCCTGGGACTGAAGATCTTGGTTCTTTTGGTGAATCAGAAATCCTCTATAGGAGTCTTATATTAACACTTACTGAGAAACAGGACTTTCTTCTTTGGTTTATCTCATACGTGAGTTATACAGGCTGATTACCATAGCTCCATATGTCAAAAGCAAACTATTTCTTCACACGTTTCATTCATTCTTCAGGCAGTGAATTTTAACTCAGCATTTTAATTTCTAATACATGTCCTTCCTTTTTTCTGATGTCAAAGATTATTTGGTTGGATATAAATAGACACATAAAAGATACATGATTATGATAACCATACACTGAAGGCTTGGTTCTCGGTGTAAAAATATTTTTTTAAAGCAGACAAAACAGTCACATTTTGACACAAAGCAGGTATTTTGGGAGGATTTGTTTCTTAGGAATATTAATATCTATGATTAATATCTGGTTTTTAAGCATATTTAGAAATCTGAGTTCTGACAAGTCTAAAAACTCTAAGCATCAAATTGTAAAACTAGAACTTAATAAATAAATACTGACATCATTGAAGTTTATGTTTACATGAGAGTGAATATAGAAAGTTAAACGGATCTGTTTGTATATCCTATGGCCATATGGCCATAGAAACATTTCTAATACTTTATATATATTTAAATTAATACCTAAATATATAGCCTAGCAAAAAAAAAAACATAAAAGTTACAGCACAAAAACTGATATAGGTTGCTCTTTATTTTGCAGAACAATGCAAAATTATGATCTTGGCTACATAGTAGAGAAGAGATTGAGCTGCTTTTAAATGCTGAAAATGAAACTGTAATATAGGCAAAACTATCAAAACAGAGCAACAACACTCACCAGCTGGTTTACAGAATGCTCAACATTCAACACGTATGTTCCATGCTTTCTGTCCATTCTTGAGCTGCCAATATCAGAAGCTTCTCTCCAAGAATATTTTTCAATTTGTTCATTGCCCTTTATATCTGCAACCATGAAACAATCAAAACAACTGGAAGAAATCAACTGTGATGCATAAGCACAAGCGTGGATTAAACTAAATACTAATTATTCACTAAAACAGGATCCACCTTAGAGGAGGAAATGAAATGTTAATTGCAGAAAGACCCAAGAAAACCAATACTTACCTCTGAGAGTTATTGTGACTACCAACTCTGAAAATCTTATTCTTCCATCTCTCCTCTTTGGCCCCATCATTCAGGAACTCACCTTTTATTTTAGGACCAACCCCAGAAAAAAAGCTCTGAGAAATTTACAATTGCGCACTTTCTACTCAAGCAAGAATGCCTCTCTCCCCTTGTTGGCACCATCTCTTAGGTACCCATGACCTTAGAGACACTTCACCTTTTCAGTTCCTGGTTTGGTGTCTGGAGGTCTCTTGGGTCGGCTGCTCAAGCAATTCACACTCATTAAAAACTATTAGAATCAATTTCCTAGGCAGTAATGTCAAAGGAGTGACAAAATATTGAAAATCTTTTTTAATTTTAATCAAAAAATCTAGTTTGTCCTAAATTGTAAAAGGATCAACTCTTGTATTGATTTATTCACTCAACAAATGAGAATATGGAGTTTCAAAAGTGTGCCAGGTATTTTTGTAGTGCAGAAAGTTCCATAACAAACAAAACAAAACACTCCTATTCTCTTTTATATGACATTTTTGGATTCTGAATATTTTTAAAGTTAATCGTTAAAATTTCTCTTATAAATATATTCATTACCTTCAGCTTGTAAATTTTACTGGATCAACTGAAGTAACACAGCCTCAAGCTGTAGAATATAAAGAACATGGAAAGTTGTCAAGGAATTGAAAAACTGGGAAAAAATTGTTCTAAAGAGGAGTTTAAAATATGATGATTTGCTACAACGTGGATGAACTTTGAGGACATTGTGCTAAGTGAAATAAGTCATCACAAAAAAGACAAATACTCTAATATTTCACTTATATAACATACCTAGAATAGTCAAAATTATAGAGACAGAAAGTAGAATATTGGTTGCCCAGGGCTTGGAGGAGGGAGAAATGGGGAGTTATTGTTTAATGAATATAGAATTTCAGTTTGGGACAATAAAAAGAGATCTGGAAATGGATGACAGTGATGGTTGCAGAATATTGTGAATGTATTTAATTCCCTGAACTGTATACTTAAAACGATTAAGATGATGAGCTTTGTGTTTTGTGTATTTTACCACAATTTAAAAAGTGAAAAACATAAAGACTTAGTCATGTTGAAGCAAAGCAAACAACCAGTGTATAGCCATAGGGTATAGGGAGCAACATGGGTTAAAGATGTCAATAATATTAAAAATGACTTTTGAATTACTTTTTGATTCATTTAAAAATAAGAATGTTATTAAACAATATGTATTTAATTGCAAATTATTTAAAATATTACTACGATTTTAGCAATATTTTAAATATTCTAGTTTAAAATATCGCTATTTAAAATTTTAAATATTCTAATTCTAAATGAAATGTTTCTGTAAAAACATTTCATTTAGAACTAGAACCACAGTGGAAGTGAAATTCCATTAATATTGATGGCAACCACACATTACATCAATGCCATAAAGAGTGGAAGATTACTCTTGTCACTGGAGTCTCACCCTTACAATCTCTAACTTGCCAAGCAGTTACAAGACTCAGTCACAAAATTTGGAAGTATATTTTAAAATTTAAAATTAAAAGAAATACTAACAGAAAAATAAGACATTTTATTCTACAGCTAAATATATCATGTGAAAGTCAGATTTTTCTTTATTTTGCAAAGAATATTTCTTCACCATGTATTATAAACAATTCTTTGAATGCCTCAATCTAAACCTAGTGTAAAAAGCAGAGGACACCTGGATTGTTAGAATGGGCAGAGAGCATGGATACCTCTCATTACTTTGTCAGAGCTGCCGATAAAGGATCTCTGTTCTGAGCGGGATTTATAACCAAAAAGAAATCTGAAAGTCTTGTTGACTGACATGAGGTTGAGAAAACTCTTTGATAGCTGGCCATTCTTTGCAGTGTAAGGTGGTAAGGGAAGGGGGCTGTTTTTCAGCCATCCAATAAGGAAGTGAATTGGGTGTGTTGTCTCAAAGCCTAGGTCAAACATGTTCTGATTCATATCATTGAATTTCCTAATTCCAAATGTAAAGTCTACCTATAAATTTTAAATGTGGTTATATTGATAAAGCACAGTCTTCCATTAATTTATTCCCAACTGTTTATTGAGTGCCTAATGCATCACAGGCATGTCTGAAATCTGGATATCAAATTAGCAGCAACCAAAACAGGCAAGACCTCTGCTTACAGTCTATTTATTGAAAGCTTGACTTTTGATTTTAACTTTCGAATTTGATTAAAGTGTTAATATTTTTGTTAATCAAAGAGAATGTTCTCTTTTAGCTTTTTGTATGTTGGAACTAAAGGAAGAACCATAATGGTAAATATAAATGATAAATATATTTCAACTTCTACAGAATAAAAGGCAATTGTATAATTCACCTGTGTCTGAGCACAGTGACTAGGAATTCATGACTTACGTAGGGGTTGTTATTCCATTTTTGGGTAATTTTTGCTGTTTGAAAGTTCTTTCTCCTATGGAACCAAAATTTTCCTTGTTTTTTTGGCTGACTTATACCCTGGTCCTTCTAACCGGAGATATCTAAAATAAAACTGTTTTTTTTTTTTTTGAGAATCTGGATCTACAATCCCTAATGCACAATTCTAAAAATACAAAGGCTTTGCAAACTGAAAATTAATTTCTATGTTTGGCATAAATTTATTTGGCGTTAAAAATTAATCTAAACAAACAAGGATATTTTGGGTCTTTAATAAATTTGGCATTAGCATGGTTATTTATATATTCAATTACAAAAATGTTATTGTGTGTTGCAGGCTACTAACACATGTGCTGTGTAATATATGTACCATATTTCATAAAATTTTTAAAAATTTGAATCATGAAACATATCTAACTCAAGCCTTTTCATGTGAGTGATGATAGGTTTGTAGAAATGTTACAATTTTTTTTTAATACCCAGAACCTCACTGTGTTGCCCAGGCTGGACTTGAATTCCTGCGCCCAAGCAATCCTCCCACCTCAGCATCCCAAGTAGCTGGAACTCCAGGTAACACCCATTAGTGTCAAATTTTACGATTTTTTTAAAGACATTTATGTCCCTCCTTATTCTCATCATCCTGAAAAACTATTTCATAAAAGACTTGAATTAGTAAACTCACTCTCATGACTGGCATTTGAAAACTGTGAATGAAAAGAAGAAGAAAATGTAGGTTAATCAATTGTGAAAAAAATACTACTCTGATGGGAAATCCTGATGATGGGGGAAGATATACATGTGGGAAAGGGCATGAAAACATATTTTTTCTCTCTGTACATCTTCCTCAATTTTGATGTGGATCTAAAACTACTTTAAAAAACAAAGTCTATTTGAAAAAAAGAAGAAAAGAATAGCTTTAACCATTGCTGGACTGCAGGAAATGGTGCTACCCTTAGGCAACCTCTGACACAGATTTTATTACCATAGTATTACTGACATTGTAGAAATGTTTATGACCCTTCCAATGGGTGTACCACACTGCTCAAAGCTAATCCTTGAAACACCTACAACAATTAAGTAGTATTGTTCCCACTTTTCTGATGAGACACGTATGCTTTCAGTGACCTTTTACAAACTCAAGTTAAGATTAGGGTGTGTGGCTCTCAAGATCTCTATTCATTTCTTGTCGATGGTCATGTATTAGCGTCTAGTGTATACCACACTGAGCCCTAAGAAGGATGGGCAGAAAAGGTCAAAGACAACTCAGAGCTTGAATTCATTGTAAAGACCACACAACTGTGGCACCTTTAGAGATTCTGGTGACGTATATCAAGATTCCTCAGTGAGGTGTGGATATTCACTGGAAGCACGGCCAGGGTGGTGCTGCCACCTGGAAAGAGACCAGCCCAAAAAAACAGAGATTCCTGGAATTCAGGCTTTAAATAACACAGAATTTAGCAACTCCCAGGGTGGAGACATGCCTCATCATCCTTACTGACTCTGCAAGTTCTGTTCAAGCATGAGACAAATGTTAGGATGTTCACTGAGCAGGAGGATCGGCAATCAGCTATGTGGGCCTTATTTTTGAGAATGTCAAGGCCCTAGCTTTTGGAGCTGAGGTTTACCCATCAGTGGGACTAGTTTTTAGGGATGAGTACAAAAAGATTAAGGCATGGCCCCAGGTTTCATGAAAAAATTGTGGCAAATAGACTGCTTATTAGAGTCAGAGCTCAGAATCAAACTCAGCAAATGTCAGACCTAGAAGATGGAGCAAATAGAGAAACTGGGACTCGTAAGGTCCAGAACCATAACTGGGTTATCAGATCTGGAACCGAGATTGTGGTCAACTCAACCTAGGATTACAGTGGGGTGCAAGGGCTCAGGGGTGGGACATCATAGCTCTGTTCAGGGCTGCAGTAGCCTGGCTTGGGGTAGAGTGGGCAGGACAAACCCAACAGTCTCAGAGTTCAAAGTTAGGACTTGGCTACTTTCATTAACCTCACTGTAGATGGAGGATGGGGTGGGAAAAGACAAGAGCTCACGAAGCTGGAGCAACTCATAGAACTACCTGAGTCAGGTTTGGATATGGAACACTGAAGGGAACTAAGGCAGGACTAAAGAAAGCTGTGATGAATTCAGCTTTGAGGAGCTGGTAAAGAGTGGCAGGTAGGCAGGGTAGTGAGAAGAAGTGAGAATTAATCACTGAGACAGTGGTCAAAATATTAGTAGGCAAAGGAAGTGATCTTTCAGGGATGAAGCTGGTGACAGTTTGGAAGAGGCAAATTTACATCCAAATCTTAAAGGTCCTCAATGCACATGGATGGACAGATAAAAGGAAGGAGAACTTGTAGAAGAGAGAAGTGAAGACCACCATGGAGTGGCAGAAAGAGGGAAGGCACTGGGGGAAAGTAGGAAGAGTGGCCTGGAGGTAAAGTAAAGGCTAGAATGGAAATCGGTATTAACTAGATTACATAGGCAAAAAGGAAAGAAATGTCAGGATACAAATTTTAAAATATGAATTGAGAAATGAACAATACAATAGTCTTTGGAGCAAGAAAATAAATGAAAATTAGATGTAGAATAACTAGTTTTATAGCCCTAGTGTTAGTAAAAAAACATATATTGTAACTATCTCTAAATTAATTTCAGTGTTAATACAATCTATTTACACTGTTGACTGCCCTTTATGCCCCTGTGGGCATTGGATGTTGAAACAGAAATAAGAATTCCACCCTCACACCTAAGGAGAACCACATATGATATTTAAATATTAAATAAATAGCTAAATATTTACTTAAAATACTTAATATTCTATATTAATTAATAATTTATAAAAATATTTTAACAAATATGCCCAAGAAGGCATACTCAAAGCATATTCTAGAATATGCATAGCCTCATTGTTTATTATGCTAATAAATGGGAACCCAACTCAACTTATATCGATAGGACAATAGGTAATAATTGAATGAAATACTATAAAACAATGAAAATGAATAAAATGCAGTTATAAGTGTCCATGTAATTGAGTTGTAATCTGGGCAACCCCACACCTGCATTGTGAAAAAATACAATGTAATAGGTTTCATACAAATTTTAAAACATGCAAACTATCCTATATATTTTAGAATTTAAATATTAAATAGCTTAATATTTACTTTAAATATTTTATATTTAATATTTATTAAATCAGTCAATCAATCATTGGTTTACTGTTTGGACCATGACTGTTAAACCTGCCTGTGCATTAGAATCAGTTGTGAAGGTGTTTATAAACATATGTTCCTGCCGCACTCCTGCTGGTTATGGTACAGCAGGCCTGGGGAAAGCCCAAGCATATCAACATCAATTGAAACCTCTCGATATCCAGGAAATGTAAACAATGACTGCTCAAATTAATTATTTTAGTAATTGTGTTGTTACTTCTTCTGCATCTCCTTCAGTATTTTGAGAGATAGACATATGGTAAATGTCTGACATTGAACTAAGCAACTATTAGGTTATATAAGGAATAGCAAATAATTAATTCTTTTAGCAATTGTGGTGCTACACAGCAAAATAATCTGAAGAAAACTTATGTAAATAAAATAATTTTACACATAAGGAAACAAAATGTGGTACTTAAAACATACATAATATATTGATTCAATACATAGAGAATTGTCATACTAAATGAAATATCCTGAACAGTAAAAAAACTGCATTCCCACTGATGAACCATTTAATTTTATAAAAACAAAACAACGTTGGTAAGGAATACCCACAAATGTTAATAACAACTTCCTTGTGAGATTTTTTCAAATTATTTGGAGAGTGGTCTCTAGATTTTTTTTCTAGGAAAATTACACAATCTGAAATTTTAGAAAAATTGTTAAACTCTTACAAAATAAAATATCAATTCTAATACAATGGAAATCTGTTAAGTATAAAAGACAAATGCAGTGGATTTGATGTCATGGCTCTGGTGCTTGGAAATGGACTAAATTGTTATTGTTGGCCATTGCTACAGGCTCTGCTGAAGTATTTTTGTTATCACCATGATACCATCTGTAGATTCAAATTTAGGGTATGAGCAACTATGGAAATGGTCAAAGATAACTTAATCAAGGTGATTAAAGGTTTGGTTGCCATATAGGAGGCTACCACATTGCTGTAGTTTCTGTGAGAATAGTGGTATTAGCATTTCCATTAGTAGATGTACTGGAAGGGAGGAGAGAAGTTCTGCTATTTCAGCCAATGTGCTGCTTTCTGTTGTTGGTGTACATTCAATTGAAATAGTGGTAGCTGTGAAAATTGAAGGTTTAGTTGAAGTAGTAGTTGCAGCTGAATTTGATATGATGATAGTGGCACATTCAGTAGACATTGTGATAACTACATTTTAGCTGAAGTAGTGGTAAGCAGAAGGTTCACTTGAAGTATTCATTATGCACCATAACAGGTGGTGCCTATCAGTAGTGAAAAAACAGTGATGCTGAAGGAGTATTTTGGTCCTTGTCACAAACATTGCAGCCCAAGTCATAATTTTTACCGCTATTTTGCTCTGACTCTGTTCTGACTCTAAATTTTAAAATTTGAATAGGTAGACCACTGAGGATAATGTTTAATCAGCTGGTCAAAAATAGTCAATTAATGCCATTCAGTGCAGCTGAAATGCATTTGGTGTATTTACAGAAAAGTTATGATGTAAGATGTACTATTTCTCCAAGAAAAAAATACCTGACATGCCTCTTTGAATCTCACTTTCAAGTGATATTCCATTGGTCAAAATTGACCTCATTACATCAAAATATCCAGATGGAAGTAAAATTTTCACAGTACTATAAGTACTGTTTGTATAGGATTTGAAACATATCTAAATTTGCCACTAACCCAAGAAAAGGTTAACATGATCAATAAATGCCTTACCAAAAGCAACTACTTTTTTATTTAACCTCAACACTTTCAAATAATAAAAATTCCATCAGAGAACTGAGGATTCAGAAAGATCTGGAGACCATCTTTGAGGCTCACATAA
>CAUYLG010062935.1:0-52122 GCA_963573385.1 Cacajao melanocephalus | reverse complement strand
GTCTTTATAATAGAATGATTTATAATCCTTTAGTTATATACCCAGTAATGGGATTGCTGGGTCAAATGGAATTTCTATTTCTAGGTCCTTGAGGAATTGCCACACTGTCTTCCACAGTGGTTGAACTAGTTTACACTCCCATCAACAGTGTAAAACTATTCCTATTTCTCCACATCTTCTCCAGCATGTGTCTCCAGATTTTTTAATGATCGCCATTTTAACTGGTGTGAGGTGGTATCTCAGTGTGGTTCTGATTTGCATTTCTCTAATAATCAGTGACAATGAGCATTTTTTCAAGTTTGTTGGCCTCATATATGTCTTCTTTTGAAAAGTGTCTGTTCATATCCTTTGCCCACTTTTGGATGGGTTTGTTTTTTTCCTGTAAATCTGTTTTAGTTCTTTGTAGATTCTGGATATTAGCCCTTTGTCATATGGGTAGATATTGCAAAAATTTTTTCCCATTCTGTTGGTTGATGGTTTACTCTAATGATTGTTTCTTTTGCTATACAGAAGCTATGGAGTTTAACTAGATCCCATTTGTCTATTTTGCCTTTCAGTGCCAATGTTTTTGGTGTTTTAGTCGTGAAGTCCTTGCCTATGCCTATGTCCTGAATGGTTTTGCCTAGGTTTTCTTCTAGTGTTTTTATGGTGTTAGGCCTTACGTTTAAGTATTTAATCCATCTGGAGTTAATTTTAGTGTGAGGTGTCAGGAAGGGGTCCAGTTTCTGCTTTCTGCACACTGCTACCCAGTTTTCCCAACACTATTTATTAAACAGAGAATCCTTTCCCCATTGCTTGTTTTTGTCAGGTTTGTCAAAGATCAGATGGTTGTAGATGTGTGGCATGGCCTCCAGGGCCTCTATTCTGTTCCACTGGTCTATATCTCTGTTTTGGTACTGGTACCATGCTGTTTTGATTACTGTAGCCTTGTAGCATAGTTTGAAATCAGGTAGCATGATGCCTCCAGCTTTGTTCTTTTTGCTTAAGATTGTCTTGGCTATGCAGGCTGTCTTGTGGTTCCATATGAAGTTTAAGGTGGTTTTTTCCAGTTCTGAGTAGAAGGTCATTGGTAGCATGATGGGGATAGTGTTGCAAGTATAAATGACTTTGGGCAGTATGGCCATTTTCACGATACTGATTCTTCCTAACCATTAGAATGGAATGTTTCTCCATCTGTTTGTGTCCTCTCTTATTTCCTTGAGCAGTGGTTTGTACTTCTCCTTGAAGAGGGCCTTTACATCCTTTGTTAGTTGTATTCCTAGGTGTTTTATTCTCTTTGTAGCAATTGTGAATGGGAGTTTGCTCATGATTTGGCTCTCCATTAGTCTGTTATTGGTGTATAGGAATGCTTGCGATTTCTGCACATTGATTTCATTGATTTTGTATTCTGAGACTTTGCTGAAGTTGCTTATCAGTTTAAGGAGATTTTGGGCTGAGTTGATAGGGTCTTCTAAATATACAATCATGTTGTCTGCAAATAGAGACCATCTGACTTCCTCTTTTCCTAATTGAATACCCTTTTTTTTTTCTTGCCTAATTGCTCTGGCTAGAACTTCCAATACTATATTGAACAGGAGTGGTGAGAGAGAGCATCCTTGTCTAGTGCTAGATTTGAAATGGAATGCTTCCAGTTTTTGCCCAGTTAGTATGATATTGGCTGTAGGTTTGTTGTAAATAGCTTTTATTGTTTTGAGATATGTTCTTTGATACCTGGTTTGAGAGTTTTTTAGCATAAAGGGCTGCTGAATTTTGTCAAAGGCCTTCTCTGCATCAATTGAGATAATCATGCGGTTTTTGTCTTTGGTTCTGTTTATGTGGTGGGTTGCATTTATAGACTTCCGTATGTTGAACCAGGCTTCCATCCCTCTAATGAAGCCTACTTAATAGTGATGGATAAGCTTTTTGATGTGCTGTTGCAATCAGTTTACCAGTATTTTATTGAAGATTTTTGCATTTATATTCACCAGGGATATTGGCTTGAAGTTTTCTTTTTTTGTTGAGTCTCTGCTGGGTTTTGGTACCAGGATTGGTCTCATAAAATGATTTGGGAAGGATTCCCCCTTTATGGGTTGTTTGGAATAGATTCAGAAGGAATGGTACCAGCTCCTCCTTATATGTCTGGTAGAATTCAGCTGTGAACCCATCTGGACCTGGACTTTTTTTGGTTGTTAGGCTATTAATTGCTGCCTCAACTTCAGTCATTGTTATTGGTCTATTCAATGTTTCAACTTCTTCCTGGTTGAGGCTTGGGAGGTTGCAAGTGTCCAGGAATTTATTCATTTCTTCCAGGTTTACTAGTTTATGTGCATAAAGTTGTTTGTAGTAATCTCTGATGGTAGTTTGTATTTCTGTGGAATCAGTGGTGATATCTCCTTTATTATTTTTTATTGCATCTATTTGATTCTCCTCCCTTTTATTTTTTATTAATCTGGCTAGTAGTCTATTTTGTTGATCTTTTCAAAAAACCAGCTCCTGGATATATTGATTTTTTTTGAAGAGTTTTTTTTGTCTCTGTCTCCTTCAGTTTTGCTCTAATCTTAGTTATTTCTTGTCTTCTGCTAGGTTTTGGGATTTTTGATCTTGCTCCCCTAGCTCTTTCAATTTTGATGATAGGGTGTCGATTTTAGATCTTTCCTCACTTCTCATGTGGGCACTGTTTGCTATAAATTTCCCTCTAGACACTGCTTTAAATGTGTCCCAGAGATTCTGGTACATTGTGTTTTCATTCTTGTTCGTTTTAAAGCACATCTTTATTTCTACGTTCATTTCATTTTTTATCCAGTCAACATTCAGGAGCCAGATGTTCAGTTTCCATGAAGCTGTGCGGTTCTGAGTTAGTTTCTTGATTTTGAGTTCTAACTTGATTGCACTGTGGTCTGAGAGACTGTTAGGATTTCCATTCTTTTGCATTTGCTGAGGAGTGATTTACTTCCAGTTATGTGGTCAATTTTAGAGTAGGTGTGATGTGGTGCTGAGAAGAATGTATATTCTGTGGATTTGGGGTGGAGATTTCTGTAGATGTCCATTAGGTTTGCTTGGTCCAGGTCTGAGTTCAAGTCCTGGATATTCTTGTTAATTTTCTGTCTCCTTGATCTGTCTAATAATGACAGTGGAGTGTTAAAGTCTCCCACTATTACTGTGTGGGAGTCTAAGTCTCTTTGTAGGTTGTTAAGAACTTGCTTTATATACTTGAGTGCTCCTGTATTGGGTACATATATATTTAGGATCATTCGCTCTTCTTGATGTCTTCATCCTTTTACCGTTATGTAATGCACTTCTTTGTGTCTTTTGATCTTTGTTGATTTAAAGTCCATTTTATCAAAGACTAGGATTGCAACTCCTGCTTTTTTTTTGCTCTCAATTTGCTTGATAAATCTGCCTCCATCCCTTTATTTTTAGCCTATGAGTGTCCTTGCACATGAGATGGGTTTCCTGAATACAGCACATTGATGAGTCTTGACTTTTTATCCAGTTTGCCAGTCTGTGTCTTTTGACTGGGGCATTTGGCCCATTTACATTTAAGGTTAATATTGTTATGTGTGAATTTGATTTTGCCATTTTGTTAGTAGCTGGATGTTTTGCCCGTTAGTTGGCGCATTTTTTTCATTGTGTCGATGGTCTTTATCATTTGGTATGTTTTTGGAGTGGCTGGTACTGGTTGTTCTTTTCCTTGTTTAGTGCTGCTTTCAGGAGCTCTTTCATGGCAGGACTGGTGGTAACTAAATCCCTCAGTAATTGCTTGTCCATAAAGCATTTTCTTTCTCCTTCACTTATGAAGCTAAGTTTGGCCAGGTCTCAAATTCTAGGTTGAAAGTTCTTTTCTTTAAGGATGTTGAATATTAGGCCCCACTCTCTTTTGGCTTGTACAGTTTCTGTGGAGAGATCCGCTGTGAGTTCGATGGGCTCTTGTTTGTGGGTAACCTAACTTTGCTCTCTGACTGCCCTTATCACTTTTTCCTTCATTTCAACCCTGGTGAATCTGACCATTATGTGCCTTGGGGTTGCTCTTCCTGAGGAATATCTTTGTGGTGTTCTCTGTATTTCCTGGACTTGAATGGTGGCCTGCCTTGCTAGGTTGGGGAAGTTCTCCTGGATAATATCCTGAAGAGTGTTTTCCAGCTTGAATTCATTCTCTCCGTCACATTCAGGTACACCTATCAAATGTAGATTAGGTCTTTTCACATAATCCCATATTTCTTGGAGGCTTTGTTCATTTCTTTTCACTCTTTTCTCTCTATTCTTGTCTTTTTGTTTTATTTCATTGAGTTGATCTTCAATATCTGATATTCTTTCTTCAGCTTGGTCGATTTGCCTATTGAAACTTGTGTAAGTTCTCGTGCTGTGTTTTTCAGCTCCATCAAGTCGTTTATATTCTTCTCTAAGCTGTTTATTCTAGTTGACATCTCATCTAACCTTTTTTCTAGGTTCTTAGTTTCTTTGCACTGGGTTAGCACTGTTCTTTTAGCTCTGAGAAGTTTGTTATTACCCACCTTCTGAAGCCTGTTTCTGTGAATTCATTAGATTCATTCTCCATCCATCTTTGATCCCTAGCTGGTGAGGAGTTGTGATCATTTGTAGGAGGAGAAGCATTCTGGTTTTTGGTGTTTTCATCCTTTTTGCACTGGTTTCTTCCCATCTTAGTGGCTTTATCTACCTGTGGTCTTTGTTGGTGGTGACTTTAGGATGGGGTCTCCGAATGGCCGTCCTTTTTGCTGATGATGAAGTTATTTCTTTCTCTTTCTTAGTTTTCCTTCTAACAGTCAGGCCCCTGTGCTGCAGGACTGCTAAAGGTCCATTCCAGATCCTGCTTATCTGGGGACCACCCACATGGGCTGCAGAACAATAAGGGTTGCTGCTGTTTTCTTCTTCTGTTATCTTCGTCCCAAAAAGGTACCTGCCACTTGTTGGCCTGGGCTCTCCTTTATGAGATGTCTCTTTGGGTATAAATGCATCAGGGAGCTTCTTGAGGAGACAGCCTGTCCCTTATAGGAGCTCAAGTGCTGTGCTCGGAGCTCCATTTTCCTTGCAGAACTGCTGGGCAGGTACTTTTAATCTGCTGCAGTGGAACTCATAACTGCCTCTTTTCCAAGGTGCTCTGTCCTAGGAAGCTTGGCTTTATTATAAGTTCTGGTCGTGCTGCTACCACCTTTTTTCATAGATGCCCTGCCCTGCACGGAGTAGTGTAGTCACAGTCTGACAACAGAGGTGTTGCTGAGCTGCCGCAGGCTCTGCCTAGCTGCTGTGTGAACTGCCTGAGTAGTGACGGACTGCCTTGGTACTGGTGGTCGCCCTTCCTCCACTAAGCTGGACCGTCCTGGGTCCAGCAGCGCTTGCTGCAAAACTCTCAATCCAGAGCGTTTTAGATTGCTTGATTTGTGGGGGTAGTACCCATCAATCCAGATCACCTGGCTCCCTGTCTCTATCCCCTCCCTTTCAGTTGAATGGGCGGCTCTTTCTCTCAGGTGTTCCAGGTGCCAGTTGAAAGGTTCACCCAGATTTGTGTGAGTTTCTGTGCACCAAGCTGGCACTGGCTGAAACCGCAGTGCTGAAAACCCGTTGGGCTTTTCAGACCAGGAAACTCCTGGTCTGTGGACAATGAAAATTTGTTTGGAAATGTGGTAGGCACTCACCCTCTGTGTTGTTCTTGCTGGGAACTGCACTCCAGAGCTGCTCCTATTCAGCCCTCTTGGATCTACTAGCTCCTCTTTATACAGCTGGTAAAATTCAGCTGTGAATCCATCTGGTGTTGGGATTTTTCTGGTTGGTAGGCTTTTTGTTACTGATAAAGGAGATTGTTTTAAATATTTAAAATTGATATGAAATATTTTTAGTTTGTATGTTTTATCTGCTGAACTAACACTTGCTACTTATTTTTAAAAATTAAACATTTTTTCTGAAGACCTTGTGTTAAAGGTACTAGCAAGGACATAGTACTGAATCCTTCCCATCCTTAAGGCAATCCTTCTCTGCAGTACTATGTAATGAATATATGCTAGCAAAGGCAAAGTTCTTTAGAAGAGCTAAGACCTTTGGAACTGAGATAATTAATTCAAAGTAAATACCTGAAATGCAAACCTAAAGAATATGTCTTAGACCAAATTTAAGTAAAAACATTTAAAATTTCAAACTATTTGGATAAGCTCTTCACACTCAAGTTTTATTATCGTATTTGTTTATTTTTTGTTTGTTTGGTTTTTACCTGCAAGCAGAATTCTATGACAATAAAAAAGTAAAGCTTCTCAAGCTAAGTATAATGTTTGTAAATATCTTCAAAAATGCAAAGAGCCCTAAATTGACATACCTACTTGTTTAGGTTGAAATAGTGCATACAAAGGAAATTCATACACTTCATTTATTCTTAGGGTGAGCTATTGAGCTAGAACAAAATTTAAAACCCTTGGAGATATGCCCATCCATACAAAAGGCAGAAATATTGGCATATAGAAGATAAAAATTTTCAGGATGGCACAACGCCCAGAGAAAAATAGAAAATCTGGGCTCATTCCCAATTCCATTGCTGACTTTCCACATAACCTTGAAGCTTATCATTTAACTCTTTCAGAACCTTTTCCCCAACTATATAATGTGATCCTTAAGAAACCAATGTATTTTATTTATATGTATCTGAATACATGTAGAATATCTTTGTGAGGATACACAAGAACCTGGCTATGTTGTCTGCTTCTGGGGACAGCCCCCTAGTCAGTGAAAAACAAAGATGTAAGGAAGACGTAATTTTTAATGTACACTCATTTACTTCTTTTACATTTTGGTCCCTATGTATGAGTTACTGAGAGAGAAAAAGAGAGAAAGAGTCAAAGAAGGAAGAGAAGAGGGAGAGAGAAAGAAAAAAGGCAGAAAAAACAAAGGAAAGAAGGAAGAAAAAACAAAGGAAAGGAGAAAGAAAACAAGAAAGGATATTTTGGATTTATTTACATTAACAGTTAAGCATAAGGCTTTGGATAACTGACATTTATTTTATTCAAAAATTTTGGAAAAAAATAAGATGCTTATATTATTATGGCTTTTTCTTAATATCATTTGGTGTTATTTTCTTCATCTTACATCTTAAATACTGCCTTGCTTATTTCAGTATATTTATTGTCACCTCTTATCATCCACACCCAAGAAACTGGGTAAGCAGGTACACAGCAGTCTATGAAATAATCACCATGAAATGAAAAACAATGTTGCATTATGTACTTGTATTATCTATTAACAAAGAAGCATCTGTTATTTGTTAATACAATATATAGGGATTCCTTGGAATTTCACAAGCTTAAGTAGGAAATTAGACATGTATCACTTCTTAATCTTTCAACTTCTTGATCATGTCATTCTACTTTTGAGTATAAGCTAACTCAGGTTGATTTTAAGGGTAGAAAGGAAGGAGAGAAGGACACAGGGACATTTAAAAACAACAACTGACTAAATACAGTAACTGAAAATAAGGTGAATGATGAAAGTGTTTTATCTTTAGGTAACGGGGGGATATTGTGGTACTTCTAGCAATGAAATAATAGGAGATATTTTATTAAGGTTACTGATTCAGCCTGCAACCTCTAAATTTACCTAGGTATGAGAGATGTGTGGTTACTTGGAAGGAAAGATTGCAAGAAAAGAAATCTTTGAGGGCAAGAATTTTAATGTGTACGAGCCACTACACTTCAAAGATGGACACCAAATTTGAAATGTTGCTGCACTGAGGTTCACATGAGGCTGTGAGACACAAGCTCAGTCATCCTAAGCTTTTGAAGAGGAAGCAACAGGGGGCAAATCAAGAAACACATCAAAGTGTCTTTCCTGAATTGCCAAGGAAAGGTGAAACTGCAAGTGGCTCTGTTAATGGTGCTCTGTGTGCTGAGGCCACAAACAGTGGATTGCTTGGAACACAAAGGGCTCTTCTCATTAACTTTCTGTTTCTCCTATAAGACCTCCCAGTGTGCAACAGAGTTCTGTCAATGAGTTTGCATCCTTCTTCCTTAAGTGAGAACTACTGACTGTGCAGTGACTGCAATTTTATATGCTGTCACCTTACTAGGAGGCAACATATTATCAATAATTTTCATGAACTTCCTTAAGATATTTTCAAGTTGCTTTAGGCAATCCTTGCATCCCATACACTAAGAAAAACTCCAACTCTCTCCCAAATATAATACATGATTATTATAAATAGATCATGCACGATCGTTATTTCTAGGTTCTTTGTACAATGCTCTTCTAAAAGGGCATTTACATGTGGTATCCAGTGTTGTGACCATTTTAGAAAATTGAGCTATTTAGCATTCAATAAAG
This sequence comes from Cacajao melanocephalus, assembly GCA_963573385.1. NCBI lineage: Eukaryota > Metazoa > Chordata > Mammalia > Primates > Pitheciidae > Cacajao > Cacajao melanocephalus. Next base: position 43,827 of record CAUYLG010062935.1, on the reverse strand, counting down.
CTACAAGTGGGATGGCCAGTAGGTATTCCTGAATACCTACTATGTTCTTCATACTGTACTACACATTGTTGACACATTAGTGAATAAATATGAACAAAGTTTCTTCCCTCAACAACTGTATTGTAGTCATTCCATACTGATAAAAATTAGTTGCATGTATTTTCTATCACAGAGGTTCAAGTACCAGCTCCCTAATCTCTGTATCTCTAGTTTATTTCTCCATGCATCTATTCCATCAACTCCTCACATCAGATTTCTTAAATATCTGTGATCATGTTGTACCTTTAGTAGGAAAAGAAAATCAGTGAGCCCTCATTGGCTCTTTTAAAATTGCAAATGCTTTATCCCCCATATGTTTTAAATGCAACAGAATAGGCCAGGCGCAGTGGCTCACACCTGTAATCCCATCACTTTGGGAGGACGAGGTAGGTGGATCACGAGATAGGAGTTGGGGACCAGCCTGGCCAATATGGTGGAATCCCGTCTCTACTAAAAATACAAAAATTAGCCAGGTGTGGTGGCATGTGCCTATAGTCCCAGCTACTTGAGAAGCTGAGGCAAAGAATTGCTTGAACCCAGGAGGTGAAGGTTGCAGTGAACTGAGATTGTGCCACTGCACTCCAGCCTGGGTGACAGTGTGAGACTCAGCCTAAACAAAAAAAAAAAAAAAAAAAAAAGGCAACAGAATATTTTGTTTCCTCCTTACCCTGGTTAATACTATGTCTCCTTCTGGAATAACCTTCCTTATGTTTGTCCACATGACACAACCCTTAATCATCTATCCAGGCCCAATTTCATTTTCCTTTTTATAGCTTCTCAAATATTTTCTCATCCGACACCTGAGAGTACTTACTCCATCACTTGTATTCCTGTTTTACTTTTAAAACTAAAGCCAAATCAATGTTCTATAGATATTTATTTTCTTGCCAGTTTTAGCCATTGTCCACTGAGCACTTTGTGGTCACAATGATAATAGCTTACTCCTGTTTATGAAACAGGATTAGTTAGACATATTTGTGTTTTACTGACTATGCTTCCAAAAATCAATCTGAATCATTATCAATTATCTTCAAAACCTGTATGTTTTACTGATGTCAGCAATGATTATATATAGCAAAATAGAAGAAAACAATATATTTTAAAATGGTATTATTGTGCAAAAAGTGAGCACAATCGTTGAAATAATGTTTATTTCTAAGGTGTTTCAATAATTTCTTCTCCCCGTCAAAGAATAAACACACAAAAATATCAATAAAATAATTCTTAATTTCTATGTTGAATAAAAAAGCAGACTGGCTTTAAGGACTGGACATCAAGGGGTTCCTAGACTCATTGCTTTTGGCAGCATCACAGGAAAATATTATAGTGCTTTGGATTGATCTGCTTGCTTTGCTTTATTCTCTTTATATTCTGCCTTGACATAGCATAAATCTTTTGCTTCTCTCTGAATATCATTTCTTTAGAAATAAATAAATAATCTTCCTTTCTGAAATTCATTAATTAATTTGACATAAAACTGTTTTTCTCTTTTGTCCCTGTAATTTGGACCAGGAACATATGTTCTGTACTTCCCAGCTCACTCTGGCCTTTGTTCTGCTCACTTCGATTTCCTCAAGGTATTCACTGAATTTTACTTCAGTTGAAGGCTGACTCTACAGACCATAATGTAGTCTCCATAGTAGAACATCTATTAGAATGGGAACAGAGGGCCGGGCATGGTGGCTAAGGCCTGTAATCCTAGCACTTTGGGAGACTGAGGCGGGCAGATCACTTGAGCTCAGGAGTTTGAAATCAGCCTGGTCAACATGGTGAAACCCTGTCTCTGCTAAAAACACACACACACAAATTAGCCAGACATGGTGTCATGCATCTGTAATCCCAACTACTTGTGAGGCTGAGGCAAGAGAATCTCTTGAATCTAGGAGGCGAAGGTTACAGTGAGCCTCCTGAATGACAGAGCAGGACTCCGTCTCAAAGGGGGAAAAAAAAAAAAGAATGGGAACAGAGAAGACTGTGTGTCCTGAGGATCTCTCTACTCTGAACTCTTTAGGACAACCCAAGAAGAATATACATATGGTTCCTTTAAATAATATTTTAGAATGTAAGAATCCATATAAATCATAACAGATTTTCATGGTCAAAGAAACAGCTTTCTAATAAAAGAAATTGCCATCTAAGATTTTCATAGCTAGGGAGGACTCAATTGCCAATCATGTATACCAATAGAGATGCATCCACAAGTTTTTAAATACAACAGACTTTGAAACTCATATATAAATTATATAGTATTCTTAATTATGTATAAAACATAGTATATACATGCATAAGTTGGTTTTCTTTTTCCAGGTAGTTTATAAATATTTGTTAAACTGATACAAAATATATACTATTTTGACTATAAAAATAATGTTTTACTTTAATGTTATCCACATTAAATTCAGTAATATAATTGGTTTGCAGTTGAATATACTACATTCTTCACTGTCAACAACTTATGCTGCTGATTATTTAAATTTAATCTTCAGTGGTTTAAAAAATGTAATAGAAAAAAGTCATTTCTCTAGATTTTTAAGTATTGCCTAAACACATGGAGAACATCAACAATTATTGACACTGTATCACATGAAGCTTTTAGTGCAATGCAGTGATTAAAAGTATTAGGAAGTATCTGAACACGTGTTTGTGAGAGAAAGAGAAAGGATCTGTATCATGGCTAATTCTCAGCACTCCCTTTTCCTATATTCCTACTAGACGTTCTGCATTTTATTTCCATGTATACCATATCAATCTATGTTAATGTCAATACAATGATAAGGTATTTTCTAGTCAATAATGTTGATTTTTGAGGCAAATGTTAGAAAAATGCCAACATACACTATTTTTTAAAAATATTCTTTTAGATTGGGTCACCCATTTGCCATAGTATTTTAATGGTAACCATGACTACACTGTGTGAGTCAGACTGTCCAATATCTGTTCATCTCAGCTCACTCTATTCCTGTTTACGTCAAGGAGATGCGCAAAGCCGTTTTGCTGTAACAGTGAAAATGACAAAATACTATAGGCACAGAGATGATAAAATAAAGGGCATTCTTCACATCTCTACATCTTAGGGATTATTTGAAGGGTAATGAAAGCTCGCAGCTTTCAGAAATGATATAAAATATTAGCATAAGAAGAAAGCAATAAGACAGTAAGTCAGTACCTAAATAAAATGAGTAAGTAGATATATTCAAGGTCTACACACACACACACACACACACACACTCTCTCTCTCTCTCTCTCTCTCACACACACACACACACACACACACACAAAGGAAAGAAAGAAAAGCAGCCCGTAGGAAACAAAACTAAACTAATACCATTTTCAGAAGATGCGAGCTGAAAAATGAATGCTTCTAGAGCCTATTAACACATTGCAAAGGAATCAACTGATTTTTTTTAAAGCATAAAAATAAAAATAACAAAAAATTATTTTAAGAAACCAGTATAATACAAACTCTATTTCACAGAAAGAGCTGAAGGAATAATACAACTTTTACACAGAGTTATTTGTACATCTTATTGTTCAATTTAAAAACTAAAAGTGAACTAAAAGCATCAGATTCAATAACCATTCATATATAGGCATACCCTGTTTTATTGAGCTTCACAGGTATTGTGTCTTTTTGTTTATTTTTGCAAATGGAGGGTCTGTGGTAAACCCATGTGAAGCAAATCTATTGGCACTGCTTTCCCAACAGCATATGCTTATTTTGAGTCTCTGTCACATTTTGGTAATTCTCACACTTTTTCATTATCATGAGATCTGTTATGGCGATCTGTGGTCAGCAATCTTTGGTGTTATTATTGTAATTGTTTTGGGTCACCACAAACTGCACTCATATACGATGGCGAACTTAACCAATACATGTTTTGTGTGTTCTGACTGCTCCATTTACCAGCCTTTCCCCATCTCTCTCCCTTTTCTATTCCCTGATATGCAACAATATTGAAATTAGGCCAATTAATAACCCTACAATGGCCTCTAAGTGTTCAAATGAAAGGAGGAGTCATACATCCTCATTTTACATCAAAAGCTAGAAATTATTAGGCTTAGTGAGGAAGGCATGTCAAAAGTCAAGAAAAACTGAAAGCTTGACCTTTTACCAAACATTTAGTCAAGTTGTGAATGCAAAGAAAACATTCCTGAAGGAAATTAAAAGTGCTAATCCAGTGAACACACAAATGATAAGAAAGCAAAATAACCTTATTGTTGATATGGAGAAAGTCTGAGTAATGTAGACAGAATATCAAACCAGGCACAACATTCCCTTAAATCAAAGGCTAATCCAGAATAGGAGCCTAATTTTCTTCAATTCTATAAAAGTTAAGAGAGGAGAGGGAGCTTCAGAAGGAAAGTGTGAAGTTAGTACAGATTGGTTCATGAGATTTAAGAAAATAAGTCATCCCCATAACATAAAAGTGCAAGATGAAGCAGCAAGAGCTGATACAGAAGCTACAGCAAGTTATCCAAAAGATACAGCTAAGATCATTGAGGAAGGAGGCTACACTAAACAACAGATTTTCAATGTAGACAAAACAGCCTTCTATTAAAAGAAAATGCCATCTAATACTTTTATAGTTAGAAAGAAGTCAATGTCTAACTTCAAAGCTTCAAGGAACAAGCTGATTTTCTTGTTCAGGGCCAATGCAACTGGTGACTTTAAGTTGACTCCAATGCTCATGGACCCCTCTGAATATCTTAGGACCCTTAAGAATTATAGTAAATTTACTCTGCCTGTGCTCTTAAATGAAAGAACAAAGACTGGATGCTGGTATATCTATTTACAGCATGCTTTATTGAATATATTTTAAACTCACTGTTGAGAACTTCTGCTCAGAAAAAAAAAAAGATTTCCTTAAAATATTACTTCTTATTGACAATACACCTGGTCATCCAAGAGATTTGATACGGTTGTACAAGGAAATGAATGTTATTTTTATGCCTGTTGCATAACATCCATTCTGTGGGTCATGGATCAAGGAGTAATTTTGAGTTTCAAGTCTTATTATTTTAAAAATATATTTGGTAAGGCTATAGCTGCCATAGACAGTAAAGCCCTGATGAATCTGGGTATGGTAAATTGAAAACCGCCTGGAAAGGATTCATAATTTAGATGTCATTAAGAACATTCATAACTCATGGGAGGTCAAAATATCAACAGGGCGGGTGGAAGAAATTAATTCCAATCCTCATGAATGTGTTTGAAGTATTCAAGACTTTAGTGGAGAAGTAACTACAAAGATGGTAGGAATAGCGAGAGAAGTAGAATTAGAAGTAGAACCTGAAGATAGAATAAATTGCTGCAATCTCATGATAAAACTTGAATGGATGAGGAGTTGCTTCTTATGAATGAGCAAAGAAAGCAGTTTTTGAGGTGGAATCTACTCCTGGTGAAGATGCTATGTTAAAATGACAACGAAAAATTGAGAATATTATACAAACTTAGTTGATAAAACAGCAGCAGGTTTGAAAGCCTTAATTCTAATTTTGAAAGAAGTTCTACTGTAGGTCAAATGCTATAAAGCAGCACCTCATGCTACGGAGAAATTTTGTGAGAGTAATTGACTCTCATTTAAATAACTGCATTTTTGTTTTATTTTAAGAAACTGCCAAAACCATTGCAACCTTCAGCAACCACCACCTGACCAGTCAACAGCCACCAACTTCAAGGCAAAACCCTTCACCAGCAAAGAGTATGATTGGCTAAAGGCTCAGATGATTAGCATTTTTTCAGTAATAAATATTTTTTAATTAACATATGTACACTGCTTTTTTAGAATAATGCTATTGCATACTCAATAGACTACAGTATAGTATAAACATAACTTTTATATGCATCAGAAGACCAAAACCATTAGTGTGTTTATTCAATGTATTGCAGTGTTCTGGAACTGAATTTGCAGTATCTTCAAAGTATGCCTCTAATAGGTTGAACCAATGTGCATCCTGAATGTGCTCACACCTGCTTATATAGCCCTGGAAACATTCTTTAAAAATTTAAATAATTTAAGGTCCTGCAAACATTATTCACTAATCTGTTTAAATTCTGTGTCTTTTACTGGTTTTGGTGACTGTGGGCACCAGATTTTAGTTGTTTTTGCCTCAGTTTCTGGACAGTTGTATGTCTTTATATGGTCTACATATCTCTGACTTAAAAGTAATGGACAGAACAATTACTTACATTTGACTCATATTACCTTCTTCAAACATTTAAAAAAGATAAAGAGACAAACTTGTAAAAGAAAAATAGAAAAAAGATCAGATCTTAGCAAATAAAATTATAGGATATCAAATTATATTTAAAGGTCACATAGTGGAAAATAATATCTTAGTATAAATGTTATTGATCACATGTTCTTAGGCTCCTATGTAACAGAAATTAACATGAGGCCAAGTCAGTTTCCCAGACAAAGCTTTATTAGGGGCTTATGTTTGAACTCAAGAGAGACAGCACTGGAACAAGAGTTCCCTGGCTGGCTCCCTGAGAAGGGCTTTTTGGGATATTTTATTTGGAGAGAGAAAGGGGTTGATGTTAAAGAAAAAGTATGTGAGTATGGGGTTTTCATAGAGAGGGGTTTCATCCATGCAAGCACCATGTAGAAGCATACTTCTTCATGTATCGCACGATCAATAAATGGCACATAAGCCCCTCCCTGGACAGAGATTTTAGTGCTATAATGAGGTAAGGGGTAAAGACTGGTCATTAATTTGGTCTTATGTAGGTGATAGGGTTAACGCCCTTGAGTAAGATTTAAGGTGGGACCCTGTGGGTATGGCACCTTGATAAAATTTATGGTGAGATGCTGCTTATCTTAGTTTCTTCAAGTCCCTTGTCAGTGGGTAAGAAACAGTATGTTAATGGAGGTTGAGGGGGTAAGGTCTGTCCCTGTTCTGTCTCATGAATATGTTTTAAGTGTTACATAGGGAAACCCTACCATAACCCTAAATAGTAATGGAGGAAGAATGAAAAACAGTTAAATGGACAAAACTATGGGTTTGCTGAGCACTGTTGTCTGGATTATGTCATATTGTGGAGTTCAGAAACCAGTATCCCAAAATCCAGTATTTTGACATACTGAACTGAAGTTGAAGCCTCAAGGTCTCTCTATCCTTCCCCCTACCCCTCATCATTTCTTCCATAAGGCTGATGTTTCCTTATCTGGCTATGATCCAGATCCACCAAGAACAATAGTTTTCTGTCCTTCTCTGTAAGACCAAAAGGGTAACTGCTCTTGAACAGACCTGTCTTCTCCAGATAAAGACTGCCTCCAAGGATCCATTTAAGTTCCAAAGAGAATTATTTACAAGTTAGTCTCCGTTCACTAGCCCATTCATTCTTATATATTACGTATATATTGTCCCTCTATAGAATTTCTCTTCCACCCCCTCATAATCTGTTTCATCAGGATCCAAGCCCCCACCATTTAAAAAAAATGTATACTATCTTAAGTTTATTCTTTCTGTAAACTTAAGATAGTATACATATTTTTTTTAACTCATTGGGAAGGAGAGACTTTATTCTGAAGGCCCCTGTGTATACACCTTAAATAAATGTATATGCCTTTTCTTTTATTAAATCATATGCCTCATGTCAATGACTTTCAGTGACTATTTAAAGGGCTAAGAACCTATGGCCCCCATAGTATCAAAAATTTTAGTGCCCATGGGACAAAGTGAATAAAGCTGTCAATAAAAGCAAAGTCAGACTTATTTGCCATGAAGAGGGGAAAACGGAGTTAAAAAGTATAAAACCAAAAAGATTCCTATCAAAATTAGTCTTCAATTCTAAAACTAGTGGGAAATATAATGTTGAAATAAAATGCCACAGTATAAACTGTTGGGTTTTAAGTCTATAGAAATAAAATTAATACAGTTTAACAATACAAAATATTAGCAACTCTTTTGGAGTAAGTATGTTTCTTAAATACATACATAAATATCATTAAAAGCAGTTAGGAAACTATTAAGAAAAAGGTAAATAAAAAATAGATAAAATATATATTAAAAAGATCTCATTTTTCAAGCTGTATTGAGATATTATTGACAAATAAAAACTGCACAAAAGAGCTCAACAAGATTCTTCTTGTCCATTGCACAGAAAAAGTCAATAAACTGAGACAAAAGGTATTGCAGTAGAGAAAGTATCTAATTATCACAGGGCAGCTAAGGGAGGAGACAGAAAATATTGCTTAAATCTATCATCCCAAGAATTTGGAGGCGAAGGTTTTTAAGGGTAATTGGAGGCAGGGGGCTAGGACATGGTTACTAATAATTGGTTGGATGAGGGATGAAATTAAAGGGGAGTCAAAACTGTCTTTGTGCACTAAGTAAATTCCTGGGAGGGCATCAAAGGACAAGTTGAGTCAGTTTCTTGGTATGGTTCACCAGTCTCGGTGCAGTCAGTTGGTCCACCAGAATGCAAACTCTGAAAATTATCTCACAAAACAGTCTTAACTTTCACAATAGTGATGTTATCTATAGGAGCAATTGGGAAGTTACATGTCTTGTGACCATTAACTATGTGACTCCTGAGCAGTAAACACTTAAAAAAAAGGCAAGCAAGGAAATAATGACTGGTTACTATTTAACTCTGCTTATCTCTTAACAAAATTCAGGACCTTCCATAATTTCAACTGTGGCCTTTAATTAATTTTATAAAGGCAGTTTCATATTCAAGGGGGACAATGTTATGATTTGATATATGTCTACATTGTGAAATGACTACTGCAATTAAATTAACCAATACATTCATCACCATACATAGTTACTCTGTGTGTGGTGGTTGAGAACACTTAAGATCTATTCTCTTGGCAAATTTCAAGTAAATAACACAGTGCTATTAACTACAGTCACCATGCTGTCATTAGATTTCCAGAATTAATTCATCTATAACTGAAAGTTTCTACCCTTTGACCAACATTTTACCATTTCCCCATTGTCCCAACTCTTGGCAACCATCATTTTACTCTGTGCTTTTAACAGTTCTACCTTTTTAGATTACACATATGAGTTTATATAGTATTTGTATTTCTGTGTCTTGTTTATTTTACTGAGAATATCTTTCAAATACATTCATGTTGTTACAAATGTCAGGATTTTCTTTGAAAAAGAACCCATTATTAATATACTAAAAGCCACTGATTGTTTCACTGAGTAAATAGTGTTATACATGAATTATGCCTTCCTAAAGCTGTTAATTAAAAAGCGTGTGATATGTTTGGTTGTGTCCCCACTCAAATGTCATAATGAATTGTAGCTCCCATAATTCCCATTTGTCATGGGAAGGACAGGGTAGGAGGTAATTGAATCATGGGGGTGGGTTTTTTTCCCATGCTGTTCTCATGATAGTGAATAAATCTCATGAGATCTGATGGCTATATAAAGGGCAGTTCCCCTGCACACAATTTCTTGCCTGCTGCCATGTAAGCCATGCTTTTGCTTTTGCTCCTCCTTTATCTTCTGCTATGATTGTGAGGCCTCCCAACAATGTGGAACTGTGAGTCAGTTAAATCTCCTTTACTTTATACATTACCCAGTCTCAGGCATTTCTTCACAGCAGTATGAGAATGGACTAATGTGGTAAATTGGTAAAGGTAGAGTGGGTTACTGCTATTGAGATACCTGAAAATGTGGAAGCAACTTTAGAACTGGGCAACAGGCAGAGATTAAAACAGTTTGGAGGGCTCAGAAGAAGACTTGAAGACGTGGGAAGTCTGGAGCTTCCTAGAGACTTTGTGAATGGTTTTGACCAAAATGCTGATAATGATATAGACAATTAAGTCCAGGCTGGGGTGGTCTCGGATGGAGATGAATTGGGAACCGAACAAAGGTGATTCTTGCTACACCTTAGCAAAGAGACTGGTAGTATTTTGCCCCTGCCCTAAAGATTGGTGAAACTTTGAACTTGAAAGAGATATTTTAGAGTATCTGGTGGAAGAAATTTCTAGGCAACAATGTGTTTTAGAGGTAACTTGGGTGCTCTCTAAAACACTGTTTTATTTATTAACAAATATATGGTTTGGAATTTGAACATATGTTTAAAAGGGAAGCAGAGCATAAAAGTTTGGAAAATGTGCACCCTGATGATATAACAGAAAAGAAAAACACATTTTCTAGGGTGAAATTCAAGCCAGCTGCAGAAATTTATGTAAGCAATGAGGGGTCAAATGTTAATCACCAAGACAATGGCAAAAATGTCTCCAGAGCATGTCAGAGGTCTTCATGGTACTCCTCCAATCACAGGACCAGATACCTAGAAGGAAAAAATGTTTTCATAGCTGGGCCCAGGACCTGCATCCTAGTTGTGGCTACAAAGGGTGAATATACAGCTCAGGCCATTGATTCAGAAGGTACAAGTCTCAAGCCTTGGTAACTTACACATGGCATTGGGCCTGTAGGTATACAGAAGTCAAGAATTGAGGTTTGGAACATCTACCTAGATTTCAGAAGATGTGTGGAAATACCTGGATGTCCAGGCAGTAGTGTGCTTCAGGGGTGCAGCCCTCATGGAGAACATCTGCTAGGGCACTGCAGAACAGAAGTGTGGGGTGGGAGCCCTCACACCGAGTCCCCATTGGAGCAAGGCATAGTGGAGCTGTGAGAAGAGGGAACCATCCTCTAGACCCCAGAATGGTAAATCCACCAACAGCTTGCACCATGCACCTGGAAAATCCACAGGCACTCAATGCCAGCCTGTAAAACAGCCAGGAGGGGAGTTGTAGCCATAGCAACAGAGCTTCCAAAGACCATGGGAACCCACCTCTTGCATCAACATGATCTGGATGTGAGATGTAAAGTAAAGCAGATCATTTTGGAGCTTTAAGATTTGACTGCCCTGCTGGTTTTTAGACTTGCATGGGGACTGCAGCCCCTTTGTTTAGGCCAATATCTCCTATTTGGAATGTGTATATTTACCCAATGCCTGTACCCTCATTGTGTTTAGAAAGTAACTAACTTGCTTTTGATTTTACAAGTTCATAGGGAAAATAGACTTGCCTTGTCCCAGATGAGACATGGAATGTGGACTTCTGAGTTAATGGTGAAATGAGTTAAGATTTGGGAGATTGTTGGCAAGGCACAATTGTTTTGAAATGTGAGGACATGGAATTTGGGAGGGGTTGGGGTAGAATGATATGGTTTGACTGTGTCCCCACCCAAATCTCATCTTGAATTTTAGCTCTCATAATCCCCATGTGTTGTGAGAGCAACTTGGTGTGAGGTAATTGAGTCATAGTGCCTGTGATAGTGAATAAGTTTCATGAGATCTAATGGTTTTATAAAGGGCAGTTTCCCTGCACATGCTCTTTTGCCTGCCATTGTGTGAGATATGCCTTTGCTCCTCCTTTGATTTCTGCCATGATTGTGAGGCCTCCCTAGCCATGTGGAACTGTAAGTCCACTAATCCTCTTTTTCTTTAGAAATTACCCAGTCACAGATATTTCTTTATGGCAGTGTAACAATGGACTAATACAGCCCATTAAAGCTCTTTCTAAACATGTTGAAAATTGTATATACAAAAACACATTATATGTATACTGTGTGTATATGTATACATATAGAGAAATTGTGTGAGTGTACAGAGAGAGAGAAAAAACGAGAGAAAAGGATGGAGAGCAGGAGAGGAAGAGAGAAACGAGGAAGTACACATTAGTGAAGGGAAACAGTTCCCCCAGTATGTCTGACAGACAAAGAGATTAAAAATATCAAAGAAAACATATAAACCACCTAAAGGGAATTTAATTTATCAACTGATTTTTCAAGAGCAATATTGGGAAAAGAAGACAATGAAATAAGATTTTCAATAGTCTGAGAGAAATAAGTGTTAACCTCAAATTCTATACATATAGCTATTTGTCTAAAAGAAGGATATGGCAGAGTGTGCTCTGATTTCACCAAAACATTGCTCCTTCTCCTTCTGGTACATACTGAGATTATTTCCTCCACACTTGCTTGAAATTAGGTAAAATCATGTTTGAATTCTTGGCAATAGAATGTGGATAGGGCTTGTGTATACCCTATTCACATTCTTTCCTTTCTCTCTTTTTTTTTTCTCTCTCTTCCTGGCAAAATATGTAATTGAACAATCCTTCTCTTTTCTTCTTAATCTATGCTTTCACAAAGTGAAAAACTTAGATATCTTAGTGGATGTCTGAGACACAGGATAAGAGGGGATGCCCAAATCATTGAATGGAGGTGGCCTGCTGAATTCCCCTTTATTCAATATAAATAAGAAAAAACTTTTATGATATCAGACTTTGAGATTCAGTGTTTTGCTTATTATAGTATTAGGAAGAATGAAAATATTTTAGGAAAAACAAAATCTGCATTTATATCCAAAAGTCTCACATTAGGAAAACTCTAAAGCAGGAATCCCCAATCCCCAGGCTGCAGACAAGTACTGGTCCCTGGCCTGTTTAGGAGCGAGCCACAGAGCACTAGTTAAAGGGAGATCAGCAAGCATTACCACCTGAGCTCTACCTCCTGTCAGATGAGTGACAGCGTTAGATTCTCATAGGAGTGTGAACCCTATTTTGTACTATGCATAAGAGGGATCTAAATTGTGTATGCTCATTGGGAGAATCTAACTAATGCCTTAATGCATTATGACCTGAGTTGGAACAGTTTCATCCCAAACCAACCCCCTGCTCACCCCACCTTTCCACCCATGGAAAATTTGTCTTCTATGAAACTGATTCCTGGTGCTAAAAACGTTGAGGACAGCTGTTTCAGAGGATGTACTTCACTGGCATGCAAAAAAAAGAAAAGCAGCCAAAAGCAAGGGCATCCTTCAGTATTTAGTGGATGAAATATACATGTGGAAGAATGGAAATTAGATTAAAATAATTTGAAAACTTTTGTATTATTCAAAAGTAGGGTAAAGATAATTCATTGTTATAGATGCATATTAAAATATCTTGGCTTCTAAAATTCTAGACATGGTGTCTAAAACTTCTATACAAATAAAAGGAAAAGGAGAAGGGAAAGAAAGAGTTAAAGGGAAGAAAAGAAAGCATTCAAATAAAAAATTTTAAAAAATACACAAAAGAAATAAAAATCATAATAATGTAGGAAAACATATCCACATGCAATTCTAAACACAGACTGTCAGAAAAATTTTTAAGAACTCATCTATATGTTATACATGGAATGCACATAAAGCCAAGGTTACAGAAATAATAAAAGCTAAAGTGTGTGAACATATGTATGTTGGGAAAATACTAAACAATATTTTATAATAGATAAATTGATACTATGGCAAAAAGTCAAACTAAAAACAAAGCTTCTCACTTAATAATAAAACAAAATTTTGGTTCTCAAAAAAGATTCAGTGCACCATGATGACCTTAACAAAGCTTAATTTTTACAGAATATGATACCCCAAACTTAGAGAACATAATATTCCAACACACTTGTAATATTAAAATAAAATAATTTTATACAAAGCCACCAAGCTTATTTTACCAAATTTGAAAGGATTGATATTTTTGAAATAACACTATCAAGCAACAATGCAATTGATTTAAAAGAATATATTTAGAAATGTAAAAACATAGATCTAATATCTATCTCACACCTCAAATAAGAAGTCATATTTGAAATTAAAAAATATATAGAAGAGAAAAACGTATGGGTTGCCACTAAGCACAAATATAAGGAAATAATTTATACAAAAAAAGACTGAAATTAATGAACAATGTATTTAACAAGTTATAGGAGAACAACAAAATTGGCAAAATAAAGTGTAAGTAAAAATATAAAATAATAACACAAATTTAATAACATTACATAATTCAGTTATACAAATCAGAGACAATCAACAGTGAAAAATAGGTTCTAAGGAGATTAATGAAATAGAAATTTTCTTGCAAAATTTAGCAAGAAAATGGAGAAAGACATTAATAAATAATGTCAGAAATACATTTTGTATAGCCATAGATGTTGTAGACATTAAAATAAGTGGATATAAGGAGTTAAGCTTATTGTCTACATTAAGCAAACCTGTTTAAAATATGAAAAATAAAGTAATTGAATCAGAAGGCAAAAATCTTCCTTTAATAAAACCCTGGTACCTGATGAATCTATGAGCATTTTATCAAATATTCAAGGACATTGCAGTTTCAAAATTACCTATGCTATTTCAGAGAACATAAAATGAGGGGCTACTCTTCACATCATTCTCATTTATATTAGTTGCAGAAATCTTTATTTTCAAGCCAGAGAGGCCCAAAAAAGATAGGAAAATTGCAGGACATTTTCATTTGTGATTGTAGATACAGAGATAAAGAGATCTTAGAGAAAATATTACAAAATGTAATATAACATATTATTTTAGCAATACAAATTTGATTTAATATCAGGCAATTTTTAAATCCCTCTTACTCTGCTCTGTGAAGGGATAGAAGGCAAAAACCAAACTTCCCAGACTCCTTTGCCATCTGGTTTCTCAGTAGGAGACTCTGGCAAAAAAGAAAAAAAAAGAAAAAAAAACAGTAGGTAGGAGAGAAGAAGGAGCCTCTGTTCCTTAGAAATGTTTCTCTCTCTCCCCTGACCTCATACCTCACCATCTCCCTGCTTCATGGGCATCTTTCATGGACATCTCAAATTCCTGAGTCTTCTTGGCAGCTCTACCTTTAGCCTTAGCAACCTCTACTCAGTCATTACAGATCTAGCCTGATTGGTCCCTCTTCAATGGCTACAACACCTGGATCACTTATAATGGCACCTCCAACAGAGCAATAGCATATACACTCTTGGACTCCTACAGCACCCTCCCCACCACCACAATTTTCCCATCATTAGTATTCTCTGGTTGCTTTAAGTTTTTTCCCTCTTTTACTGAAATAGAGTAGTTTCTACATATTTTTGGGTTACATGTGATATTTTGATACAAGTACGCAATATGTAATGATCCAATCAAGGTAATGGAGATATCCATCATTTCAAACATTTAAACTTTCTTTGTGTTAGAAACATTATGATGCTTCTGTTCTAATTATTTTGAAATAAACAATAAATTATTTTTAACTATAATTTTCCTAATGTATTATTATTACTAGACCTTAGTATTTGATTGTGGCAATTCACTATTAGCAGTTTAAAGGAGGAAAATAATATACTATGCTCACTAGATGCAGAAAAATATTTAATAAAATTCAAATTCAACCATGATTTTTAAAATTTCAAAACAATTTTATAGTAAACTGTGTACTAAAGTGAAAAATTTTAAATTGGTGTAATGTGTCTACAAAAAATATACTCATGAAACAAGTGATAAAATATCAAAATCTTTTTTTCTTTTAACAAACCAAAGATGTCAGATACCTCTTCTGATTCAGCAATCCAGTATAGGTGCTATTTGTTCAGAAATACTAAAAAAAAATAAATAAATTGCCAATTATTGACAGATAACATATTTTTGTGTGTGTCACATTCAAAATAACTAATAAGCTTATAAGAAAATTTAACAAAATTTCTGAATATAAAACTGATATTAGAAAGTCAATTGGCCAGGCATGATGGCCCACACCTGTAATCCCAGCACATTACTTCAGGAGGCTGCGGTGGGAATTTGCTTGAATTCAGGAGTTCAGGATCAGTGTGGGCAACGTACTTCATCTCTATTTTTAAATAAAATATTCTAAAAATTAAAAAAAAATAATGTAGGGTAATTGTAGCCATGGGAAAGTGTAGGTTGTATTTTTTATTCTATAAATATTGTTTCTGTTGTTTGCTATGGCCACAAAGGAGCTAAAAAAATAAGAGCAAATGAAATACAAAATAATCAGAATAAAAGAAATTATAGAACAGAACTAACATCAAATAACCATAAACAGAAGTATAACAACAGAGTTGACAAAAAAAAATAAAGTTAGTTCTTTGAGAAAGACCTCTGGCCAGAAAAACAAGGATTTTTAGAACCCCACAAATTACTAATATTTGGAGTGATAAAAGACTCAATTGTTAAAATGTTTCTGCTCCCAAATTGATATGTTGCTTCAACTTTCTTACAATCAAACCCATGAGGATTTTAAAAAGTAATTTTGTAAGCTAATTTTAAAGTTCTTGTGGAAATGCAAATGACCTTAAAAAATGCAAAACAACTTTAAAGAAGTTATTTAAAGGGAGGACCTACAGTGCCTGGTATCAAGAGTATTTATAGAGCTGCAGCAACAAAGATACTGTAGTATTAGTATCAAGATACTCAAATACATCAATCAAAGACAAGACAGAGTTCAGAAACAGACCTATACATTGGATCAATTGACTTTCAATAAAGGGGAAAAGGTAATTCAGTGAGAGAAAGCATCATCTTTTGACAAATGATTACCAAATGGATATTAATATTAAAAATATAAAAAAAAGTGATCTATACCTCGTACAATATGTCAAAAAACGTTCTGAAGCCATAAATTTAAAACTCAAATATTTTAGAGAAAATGAAATAACACCCGCATGACACTGAATTAGGCAAAATTTATAGATATAATACCTAAAGAAAGGCTAATATAAGAAAAATCAATAGAATAGTCTTCATGGAAATTAATAATTTCTCACAAAAAGACACTGTTAAAGAATGGAAAGACACAGACTGGGAAAAGATATTTGCAAATCACATATTTGATAAAAGATTTATATTCAAAATATATAAGAACTCTTAAAACTTATGAAACAAACATTGAATAAAGCCCTTTCAGAATGGTGTAGTAAGGAACTCTGCTCTCCATAACAGCAGTAAGAAGAGTGGCATAAACTCTCAAAATCAACTTTTTCCGAATTCTAGGAATTAAAAAGGGCTTGTAACAATCTGAGGTGCATTTATTCAAGACAGACAGTTAAAAGAACAATGACAGTTGTAGTATTTTAACCTTACCTAGTTCTATTTTTCTCTCCTCAAACACCTTAGCCGTGAAAATCAGCAGCCTTGGAGACACTGCAGCTGTGAAAATGAGCAGCCTGGAAGCCACTTGATGAAGCAAAATAAGTTTGGAGCTCCCAAAAGGGTACACCTGAGATAATTATCACTCTTTGACCTCTCTGTCAGCTTTCTGAAAAGGCACCGTTTACAGAGCTTGCCTTTATCTGATTTGACTTTGGAGTCATATCGAGAGGAAAACCTAAAGCCTAGGATGTTTGTTAATAATTCTCAATGGCTATTGTTTAACATGGCAAATGCCTAAAGCAGTAATACTAGTCAAAATTAACAAGAGGCTGATTTAAAAACTTAAATAAACTGGGAAGTGAAATGCTTTGAAAAACTTCTAGATATTCTAGGGAAACTAGGACACTACAGGTATGTGCAGGACTATTTGCATGTCCAGGAAGAGTGAGTTGAGAAGGCCTTAATCTCACCTGTCTAGCTTAAAGGTTCTGCACAAGCCAAAGCTTCAAACTGCCTACTGGAGCACTGAAGATGTTCCTTAACACATTTATTGGTTTAAGACATCTAAAAAAATCCATGTGTAATCGCTAATTGACAGTAAGCTAAAAAAGCCAACTTCAGTGGCCATACAAAAGAAAGAATACAGACTTTAGAGAAAGACCTGGGAAAGTAACTTAAAAAAAAATAATAAAGAGCAATAGAAACAACAACAAAAAAACAACAAAAACAAACCTGAGGTGGGGAAGATATTGGATTTTCCAATTTGCCACATTATATTATTTAAAATGTTCAGTTTCAACAAAAACAAAATTATATGACAAACTCAAGAAAATATTGCCTATACATAGAAAAGCAGTTAATAGAAACCTCCTGAGAAATCCAAGATAAATAATTTGAGTAAATATTATAAATATATTCAAAAAACTAAAAAAAAGTATGTCTAAAAAAGTAAAAGGAAGTACAGAAATTATGCCTCACGAAATGGAGCATATCAATAAAGAGATACAATTCTTTTGAAGAACAAATAGATATTCTAAAGTTGAACATTACCATAACTAAAAGAATAACTTACTAGAGATGATTGAAAGTGGATTAAGGATGACAAAAGATAGAATTGGAAAACCTGAAGATAGATCAACTGAGATTACCAGTCTGAGAAACAAGAAGGAAAATAATAAAGAAAAATAAATACAGCTTTAGAGATCTTTGGGGAGCCATCAAGTATAACAACATACACAGAAATACCAGAAGATAGCTAAGAGAAATTATAGTAAGAATGTTTGAAGAAAGAGCGGCCAGAACTTCGCAAATTTAATGAAAAAGATTTATCTATATGTCAAAAATTTAAATGAGGCAAGATTGTGGAATAGAAGCTTTCACCAATTGTTTCCCCCATAAGAACACCAATTGAACAATTATCTACACAAAAAGAATCAAAAATCAGGTGAAAAATCACAGTACCTTGTTTTAACATCATATTGCTGAAAGAAGCACTGAAGAGGGTAAGAAAGACAGTCTGGAATCACTGATGCTCCCTCTCCTCCATTCTCCCACCGGCCACTGCAAGGCATGGATAATCTGTGTACTTGTGGGAGGAAGAGAGCAGCAGTAAAATCCTGCATAGAACTCAGTCCTTCCCTGTCATAGTGGGAAGCAAAACAGGACTAAATTCAGTCAATGGCTACCAACAGAGGGAGCATTTAGACTAGCACTAGCCAGAGGGTACTAGCCCATCCCAGCAGTTATAACTTGAATTTTGGCAAGCCTTACCACCACAGGCTAAAGTGCTCGGGAGTCCTGAATACATTTCAAAGGTCATCTAGGCCAGAAGGACTGCAATTCCAAGGCAAGTCCTAATGCTATGCTGCGCTCAAAGCCAGTGGATGTGGGATGCCAGCTGAGGAAGCTATGGAAGTGCTTGTGCCACTCCTCTCCCAAAGCCAGATAGCTCAGCTCACAGCAACAAAAGTGACTCCTTTCTGCTTTCAGAAGACAAAAGGGAAAAGCAGAGAGGACTTTGTCAGGCATCTTGAATGCCAGCTCAGCCACAGTAGGATAGGCACTGGCAAGAGTCATGTGGCCTTTATTCTTTGCCCTACCTCCAAAATGATATATCTAGGCATACCCCGAGCAAGAAGAAAACTGCCTGTTTTGAAGGGAAGAGCCCAGTCCTGGCAGGATTAATTATCTGCTGACTAAAAAACCCTTGGGCCCTGAAGAACCAGCAGCAATAACAAGGTAGTAAGCCATGGGCCTTGGGTAAGACTCTAAGGCATGCCGGCTTCAGGAACCAGGTTGGCCACAGTGGGGTAGAACACCAAATGAAATTTTGGAGTCCCCAACTCCAAGCCTTGGCTCTTGGATGGCATTTATGGACCTATTGTGGGCCAGAGCAGAGCCAACTGCCCTGAAAGGTGAGTCTTAGGCTTGGCAGCATTTGCCAAACGCTGACTGAAGAACCCTTGGGTCTTAAGTGAACATTAGTGGTAGCCTGGCAGTACCCCCCTTGGGTCTGTGGTGGTGGTGCCCATGGGAAAAGGCTCCTCTGTCTGTGAAAAGGAGAGATGAGATTTGGAAGAACTTTGCCTTGTGGTTTGAGCACCAGTTTAGTTGTAATAAAATAGAGAAGCAGGTGGATTTCTAAGATTTTATACTCTAGCCCCTGGCTTCCAGACAGGATATCTGGACCCACCCAAAGCCTAGGGAACTCACTGCCCTGAAAGGAAGGACACAACCTGGCTGGCCTCATGACCTGCTGACTGTAGAGTCCCAGGGCCTGGAGCAAACAAGCATTAGGCAGGTAGGGGTTCACATTGGGCCTCTGGTGAGACATAGTCTTGTGCTGGCTTCAGGTTTGACCCAGTGCAGTTCCAGTGATGGTGGCCGCAGTGATGCTTGTGTCCTTGCAGTCTTAGCTGTAGGTGGCTCAGTACAGAAAGAGAATCTCCATTTGTTTGGGAGAAAGTAAGATAAAAGAACAAGAGTGTCTGCCTGGTAATCCAGGTAATTCTTTTGGATCTTATTCAAGACTACGAAAGTCATTCCTACATAAGTCTGCAAAAATCACAGCACTACTGATCTTCGGGTGCCCCCTTAGCTATACAGATATAGCTAAGATCACAGCATTCAAGTCCCTTTAAATACTTGGAAAGCCTTCTCAAGAAGGATGGGTACAAACAAGACCAGACTTCAAAGGCACATTAAATACCTAACTCTTCAATGCCCAGACACTGATGAACATCCACAAGCATTAAGGTAGGAGGAGCATGAAGTGTCCAGATGGCAATCTTAACTTCCAGTTTTATGTAATTGTTGTTGTGTATCTCTGTGGCAGTGTTCTTCCCTCTGGAACTAAGACCTCTAGGTCAGCACTGTCATGGGAACAGGAAGCAAAAATTTTGCTAGTGGGTCACTAGGAGTGATGGTGAGTGGTGCCACTTCCACTTCCAACCTTTGATTCCTGGACCCATAAATCCTGGCCATGGGAGAAACAGTGACATATATTGGATGCTGATTCAGAGAACACATGGCCTTCTGGAGAACACTGCCCCAGCCCTGCAAAATATTGTCACTTAGTTAGCACTGCAATCATGTCTTCAAAAGGGCATTCCATCGTTCTATCAATCCAGCTACTTCAGGATGATGGGGAACATGGTCAGACCAGTGAATTCCATGAGCATGAGCCCACTGCGACACTTCTTTAGCCATAAAGTGAGTGCCTTGATCAGAGACAATGCTGTGTGGAATACCATGATGGTAGATAAGGCATTCTATGAGTCCACGGATAGTAGTCTTGGCAGAAGCATTGCATGCAGGATAGGCAAACCTATATCCAGAGTGTCTATTCCAGTGAGAACAATCCTCTGGCCTTCCAATGATGGAAGTGGTCCAATATAATAAATTTGCTACCAGGTAGGTGGCTGATCACCCAAAGGAATGGTGCCATATTGAGGGCTCAGTGTTGGTATCTGCTGTTGGCAAATTGGGCACTCAAAAGTGGCTAAAGCCAGGTCAACCTTGGTGAATGGAAGTCCATGTGTAACTTCCATCCCTGCCACCATGGCCTCTTTGTTCCTGGGTCTATTGGGCAATGACAGGGGTGGCTGGAGAGAGAGGCTAAGTGGTGTCCACAGAACAGGTCATTCTATCTATTTGGCTATTAAAATCCTCTGCAGCATTGTCACCCGTTGGTGAGCACTCACATGGGAAAAGAATATCTTCACAGTTTTTGACCACTGAGAAGTGTTCATCCACATAGCTCTTCCCCAGATTTCTTTGTCACCAGTTTTCCAATTATGCGTCTTCCAAGTCCCTGACCATCCAGCCAAACTATTGGCTACAGCCCATGAGTCAGTATTAATCGCACATCTGGCCATTTCTCCTTCCAAGCAAAGTGCACAACCAGGTTCACTTCTCAAAGTTCTGTCCACTAAAAATGTTTCCATTCACCACTGTCCTTCAGGGATGTCCTAGAAAGGGGCCGTAGTGCTGCAGCTGTTCGTTTTCCTGTGGTGCCTGCGTATCATGCAGAACCATCTGTGAACCAGGCCCTAGTCTTCTCTTACTCTGTCAACTGATCATAGGGAACTTGCCATGAGGCCATATTTGCAGGCTGGTGAAGAGAAGACAGGGTGGCAGCAGTAGAGACCTTGGGCATTTGGGCCACTTCCCCACGTAACTTACTTGTGCCTTCAGGACCTGCTCAAGCCCAATCACATGTATACCACTTCCATTTGATGACAGAATGCTGCTGTGCATGACCCATTTTATGTCTAGATGGGTCAGAAAGCACCCAGTTCATGACAGGCAGTTCAGGATGCAAGGTGACTTGATGACCCATAGTCCAATGTCCACTTCCCACCAAAGCCCAGTAATAGGCCAAGGGCAGTCTCTCAAAAGGAGAGTAGTTATCTGCAGAAGAGAGCAGGGTCTTGCTCCAAAATCCTAAAGGCCTCTTCTGTGATTCACCTATGGGGGCCTGCCAAAGGCTCCACACAGCATCCCTATCTGCCACTGGCACCTCAAGCACCACTGGATCTGCTGGGTCATATGGCCCAAGTGACAGAGCAGCTTGCACAGCAGCCTGAACCTATTGCAGAGCCTTCTCCTGTTCTGGGCCCACTCAAAACTGGCAGCTTTTTGGGTCACTACATAAATGGGCCAGAGTAACACATCCAAATGTGGAATGTGTTGCCTCCAAAATCTGAAAGACCCACTAGGCATTGCGCCTCTTTCTTGGTTGTAGGAGGGGCCAAATGCAGCAACTTATCCTTCACCTTAGAAGGAATATCTCGACAGGCCCCACATCACTGGACCCTCTAGAAATTTTACTGAGGTAGAAGGTCCCTGAATTTTAGTCAGATTTATCATATATGTGTGTGTGTGTGTGTGTGTGTGTGTAAATAATATATATATAAGTTTATTAAGTAGTATTAACTCACACAATAACAAGGTCCCACAATAGACTGTCTTCAAGCTGAGGAGCAAGGAAGCCAATTAGAATCTCAAAGCTGAAGAACTTGAATTCTAACATTTGAGGGCAGGAAGCGTAAGAGAAAGATGTAGGCTGGGAAACTAAGGCAGTCTAGTCTTTTCATATTTTCTGTCTGCTTTATATTTACTGGCAGCTTATTAGATGGTACCTACCCAGATTGAGGATGGCTCTGCCTTTCCCAGCCCACTGACTCAAATGTTAATTTCCTTTGGCAACACCCTCACAGACACATTCAGGATAAATATATTCATTCAGAATGAATACTTTGCATCCTTCAAACCAATCAAGTTAACACTCAACATTAATTATCTCAACCACCTCAAGGCATTTAATAATAAAGTTTCCAAATGTAAAGGATAAAGAAAGAATCCTAAAAACAGCAAGAAAAAAGAAATAAATAACATACAATGAAGTTCCAATATATAAGGCAGCAGGCTTTTCAGTGAAAATTCTACGGGCCAAGAGATAGTGGCATGACATATTTAAAGTGCTAAAGGAAAAATATTTTTATTCTAGAATATCTGGAACAATAACTTTCAAATATGGAGGAGAAAGAAAGACATTCCCAGACAAACAAAAACTGAGGGATTTCATTAATGCCAAACCTGTCCTATAATAAATACTAAATGGAGTTTTGCAATCAGAAAGAAAAGGAGGTTAATGAGTAATAAAAAATAATCTGAAGGTGCAAAACTCACTGGTAATACTAAGTACCCAAAAAACTCAGGCTATAATAACAACGTTATTGTGGTGTGTAAACTAATCTTAAGTGGAAAGACTAAATGATGAACCCATCAAAAATAACTGCAACAGTTTTTCAAGAGATAAACAATACAAAGAGATATAAATAGAAACAAAAAGTTAAAACAAAGAGGGACAAAGTTGAAGTATAGAGTTTTTATTAGGTTTATTTTTGCTTGCTTGTTTATGCAATTAGTGTTGAGTTCTCAGTAGTTTAAAATAATGGGTTATAAGACAGTATTTGCAAGGCTCAATCAAAAAACATACAGTAGGAGAATCAGAAGGAATACATTTCTAGTGAAATTTTAGAGGTCCTAAATTGTCCTCTGGTCAGAGTGGCATAACAAAAGGGTGGAATAGAAAGCTCCACCAATTATTCCTCCTGCAAGGACACTAAGTTAACAATTGTCTGCACAGAAAAAACGCTGTCATAAGAATAAAAAATCAGGGTCATGACAAAGACATTCCCAGAGAAGGGGTGAGAAGCAGAGCATGTCTTGGGCATAGTTGTCAAGTCTCCCTCTTTCAACCTGCTGATAATACACACTACTGAGAGGACTCCTACATGTCCAGCTTTGCCAAGAACTTCATATGCTTTCCACAGAAGATAGTAAATAATAATGTGAGAGTCAACACACTAGGATGAATGAATCATTCTTGGGGACTACAGAAGTGTCACTCATTTGGCAGACAGAAGACAATAAAATGTCAAGAACGTGAAATGGCATGCCTTACAATAGTGGATTGGACAGTCAGGAGCAAGACTGAGGAATAAAAGCCAGACCTCAATATTCTCTCATCAACCAGTAATCAGAATCAGATTATAGAACAGTCCATTGGAGAGAAAAGAATCAGGCTAATACTTCAAATAAAAAAATATGCTTGAGGGGTATTGAATTGTTTACCTTGGCTGTTATCTGCTCCTTAAATCACCTTGACCCAATAGGTATTTGGGATCTTTAAGGCTGATCTCCTACTCCCTAAGGCTTCACAACAGTTAAAAGAAGTGGAATATCAGGAAAGGAGAGGATGTGTCAAGCCATCTGCTTTTTAAATTTTTATTAATTTTACTTCTTGGTCTATAAATGGCCATTACTTTGGAAATTACGAGTCACTCTGTTGTTGAAAGGTAAATAAATTTAAGTAATTCAAGTAATATAGTGATGTATTACACATTGTTGAAAACATTTCTTAACACCCCTTTAGACACTATAAAATCAAAAATATTTATACATTTGACTTACTTACTCCCCAAAATACAACTGTGAAAAATCCAGTGGTGGCTGATGGATCCATGGATAGTTGAGTGATTGGAGCAAGAGTCAGGGAATCAATGAGAGAAAATGTTAAAGGAAAATTCTTTTTCTCTAATCTTTCCCCTGCACTGCCTTTGGATTATTATTCTAGCCTATAATTTCTTCTATTGACACCAACAGTTAAGTTGAGTGGCATCTATGTGGTTGATTTGGAAGGTGGAGTTGAAAGTTAATGAGAAAGGTAAAGGCTGAACATGATTGACAAGTATTTACTCAATCATTTCCCTCTGTTTTTCCCTACATCCAAGTCCCCAAGATTGGTAACGTCTGACAGTATTGCCACTTTTTGCTAATTCTTCTCCATAAGTTTAAAGATGAAACCAATGAAAGGAAAGCAAACTGGTATTATTATTTGGTTTATTGTGCTTCAGTTCATCTACTTTAGGGACTAATCTCTCTTATCCCCTTGAACTCACCAAGATTGAGACAGACCAGGGTTTTGCCATCAGCCATTCTTCTATAGATATCATCAAACAAAGTCACTCATAGCACTGGGGACTATGACCTAAGCAAGCCAATATAGCTACATATCTGAGCAGTTCAAATATTATTTTAAAACAAGATTAATTTTTCTATAACATTTTATACCCTCATATACCACCACATTTGTGGAACACATGGGTCAATACTAGTCATGATACATATTTAATTAGATAAAGAAGCTATTATTCATATAATGTAAGAATAGAAATCGTACAAAACAGAAATTTTTATTTAGTGAAAATGTTAAGTATAAAAAAATTGTTATTGAAAGTTTCATTCATTTACAAAAGAAATAAAACACAATTACTGATTTTCAGTTGGATACCTAGACGGTTACAATGTGGGAGCATGGTGAATCCAATACAAACAGAATTTTATCCCAAAAATGTAGCCAAATATTGATTAATCCGTTTCTGAACATCATAAAAAAAGACAATTTAGACAACAAATATTGAGAAAACCTTTTGCTAGAATATACAAATAAAAACAAATAGTAATAAGCAGAAGGAAATGACGACAGACATTAAAGTAGAAAATTGTAAGAATGCATAGGGAGCAATAAGAAAACTACACGTGGGTAAATATAAGTAAATGTTTGCTTAAAAACAATAACAATCCCTTATGAGGTTTAAATGCATGTGGAATAAAGTGCAGGACAACAATAACATCAAACGTAGAAGAAATTACATACAAGTTTTTGAAGGCTTTGACATTGTCAGTAAATGAAAAGTCAGATTTACTTTTAAGACTAGACTAATTGAAAGATGTATCTTTTGAATAACTAAAAAGAGAAGCTCTATATAAAATGTCAAAGTTAAAAAAAATGGTAGGATAAAACAGCTAGTTGTTAAAGACTATGGTGAAATAGAAGAGAAAAAAAGCATATATAACAACAAAGTAAAATGAAAGAAATACAAGATGTAATACTTTTTTAAAAGTTGGTGTATTTTTACTAAGATCATAGTAGAAATTGAAGCAATCAACATGTCTAGACATCAAGTAAGTCATGCCAGTAATGATCATAGTTTGCTCCAAAAGAATGATACCACAATTCTACATTTGTATTTAGGAAATAATACAACTTCAAAATGCAGAAAACTAAAAAATTGACAAAACTAAGGGTTAAAAAAATGACAAAACTAAG
Source organism: Cacajao melanocephalus (assembly GCA_963573385.1). Classification (NCBI taxonomy): domain Eukaryota; kingdom Metazoa; phylum Chordata; class Mammalia; order Primates; family Pitheciidae; genus Cacajao; species Cacajao melanocephalus. The sequence continues at coordinate 17,722 of CAUYLG010062935.1, read as the reverse complement.
ATAAAAACTCAAGAAATTCTCAATTGAAGTGGACATCTTTAATACATATTCCTGGATAGTTGATAGAACAAATAAAAAAATAACCAGTAAGAATACGGAAGACATAAAAAACATCATGATGAATTTAACTGATATAAAAAAGTTAATTGCTTTTTTATATAGCAGTATCACAAAAGTGTGAAAAATAAAACACCAAGTATCATGGAATAAACCTATAAAACTAAAAACAACAAACTTTATGAATGGTATTTAAAAGACCTCAAATATATAAAGAAATCATCTTCATGGATTGGAAGACTTCATAAAAATTTCAGTTATTCTCAGATTAGTTTACAAATTCAATGCAGGAAAACTTTGGCTATTATTTTAGGGGTAACGTCCATAAACATACATTTAGATGTCAAGTGGTTGAAAAGAAAGAAAGAGAAGAATGTATTGAGATGACTGAGGTTTTCTATCAAGGTGGCTAGAAGGGTAGAGATGTCATTTTCTGACATTACATGTCTCTCTCCAGACTGTAGGTAACAAAATGCAGGCATATAGAATGAGTCACATACTTTCTTTTGAGGTTTCTTCTGAAATTTCCATATAAATACCAAAATTATTCTGAGAAATTTTGGAATGAGACAAGAGTTTTGAAGGAAAATGTCTCGAAATCGCTGCCTTTGCTGCCCCTTTGATAAGTTAATGGAATCTGGTTGCAAATCTAATCTATATTTATAACAGGTTTTGCTTTATAAAAAACACCATTGATCTAATTCCAGTCATTTCCTAACACCTCAAATAAGGCATCAAGTATTTTGTCAGAACTTTGCTTTGCTAACAAAAATAAATAATTTAGTTGTTTTGAGGAATTTGGAATCTTCAAACATTATTGTACCTGTGAATAGACCAAAAACTTAAAAGAAATAATCAAGGAAAAAAAATGACAGGATTCAAAGAATACGGCCCTCTTACTAAGTCTTGGGAGGACACTGAAGAAGTTATTTAAAATTGCAGTTAAGCTGATAGATTTTTGGATTCTACTCATGTATATATGGCCTTCATCTAGAACTGCTGTTGCTGACTTCTAACTGAAAAATTCCTGAGTAACTTTGGCTTTGTTGATCACAGATCTATTCCATCCATCCATCAAGCATCAAATTTACACACACAAACACACATTCACACATGTGTGTGTATATATATATATACACTTAGTATATACGAGATATATATATATGTGTGTGTATATATATATATATATATATATGTACTCTTTCACCATTTACCCAAAATATATATGCATGTTATTTTTGAATTAAAAGGCTTTGTAATTTAATATTGTTAAATTTATAATAATAGATTGGTACAGAAGTAATTATGGTTTTTGATTGTGAATTTTAAACCACAACCTTAAACACATCTATATTAATCAAAATAGGAACCGTTACAACCAACATATTTTTGCCAACAAGAAATAAGTTTTCTTACTCCTACAGCACAAAAATCCATGTTTTGGGATTCAACAAACTCTTGGAAAGCATTTTCTGCATCCTGCTCGTTGTGGAAAAGATTTCCCTGAAAAAAGTTGTCCAGATGCCTGAGGTAGTGGTAGCTGGCTGGTAAGAGGTCAAGAGAATATGGCAGATGAGGCAGCAGATGAGGCAAAATTTTGTAGCCAAATTTATTCAACTTCTGAAGCATTTGTTATGTGACATGTGGTCAGGCACTATCATAGAGAAGAACTGGACTCTTTTGGTTGACTGCAGTTCTTGCAGTTTTTGGCACATCTCATAGATTTGCTGAGCATATTTCTCAGACATAATCGTTTTGCTAGGATTCAGTAAGCTGTAGTGGATCAGACTGGCAGCAGACCACCAAATTGTGATCATGACCTTTTGTTGGTGCAGATTTGTCTTTGGGAAGTGCTTTGGAGCTTCTTTTCTGTCAAACCACTGAGCTGGTTTTTGCAGGTTGTCATATAAAATCCATTTTTTTGTTGCTCATCACAATTCGATCCGGAAATGGTTCATTGTTGTTGCAGACATAGAATAAGAGAAACAACATTTCAAAACAACAATTTTTTAAAATCTTTGCTCTGTTCGTGAGGCATCCACTTATCAAGATTTTTCAACTTTCCAATCTGCTTCAAATGCCGAACAACTATAGAATGATTGATGTTGAGTTCTTTGACAACTTCTAGTGAAGTTGTAAGATCAGCTCCAATGATTGCTCTCAATTGGTCAATGTCAACTTCCAATGGCTGGCCACTACACGCTTTATCTTCAAGGCTCTTGTCTCTTTTGCAAAACTTCTTGACCCTCCACTGCACTGTACTTTCATTAGCAGCTGCTGCGCCAGTGTTGCTGATGTTGTGTGAGTTACCTCTGCTGCTTGATAACCCATTTGAACTCAATTAAGAAAATTACTTGAGAATAAAAAAAGGGGGCAGTTCAAAGATGGCTGAATAGAGGCAGCTCTGGAATGCAGTTCCCAGTGAGAGAGACCCAGAAGCTGAGTGGTCTCCACAGTTTCAAACGAGGTACTAGGTTCATTTTGTGGGTCTGGTTGGACAGTGGGTATAAATAAAAGATGGCAAGTTGAGGCAGGGAGGGGCACTGCCCCACCCGGGAGGTGCATGAAACTGATCGGAGGATTGGGGGCTCTCCCCCTCCAGGACTTCAGTTTGGATACTGCACTTCACCCAAGCCTTTCACAACCCATAGAACAGGAGATCTTCACTGGGTGGAAAAGTTCTGATGAACTTTATGAACAGGGCTGAGCAGCAACTCCTGTGGTGCCGGGGTTATCAGCACAGATCTAGGCAGAAGCACTGGCTGACTCTGAGAAAGCCCGTGGGGCAGAGCTACCCGCACCCCAGAAAGAAAGGGAACTTAAAACAGGGAATCAGGCAATACATCTGGGAGGATCCCTACCCCACAAAGCCCAGCAGGGTGAAGCCCACTCTCTTGAGAGTATCACAGCCAACAAATTAGTTAGAGTGCAACTAGGAACAATCAAGCTGGGAGGTGGGGAGGGCAGCCACCATTGCAGAGGTGGGCCTAATCTTCCCGAGCAAATAAAAGATGCAGGTAATCTACACAGCAGCTCCACTGAATCCATGGCAGCCAAGCAGTGCCTCTGCAGGCAGATAAAGGAAAGGCTGTTTCCCCAGCAGCTACTGGAAATCAAAGCTAGATAAATCCAAGAAGATGGGAAGAAACCAGGGCAAAAAGGATGAAACCGTCAAAGACAGAATGCCTCACCCTCACCAAGGGAACACAACTCCTCACCAGCAAGTGAACAAAACAGGATGGAGAACAAATTTGATGAACTGACAGTAGCAGGCTTCAGAAGGTGGGTAATAACAAACTTCTCTGAGCTAAACAAACATGTTCTAGCCCAATGCAAAGAAACTAAAAACCTTGAAAAAGCTTAGACGAAATGCTAACTAGAATAACAAGCTTAGAGAAGAACATAAACGAATTGATGGTGGTAAAAAACACAGCACAAGAACTCTGCAAAGCATATACAAGTTTCAATAGCTGAGTCGATCAAACAGAAGAAAGGATATCAGAGATTGAAGATCAACTCAGTGAAATAAAATGAGAAGGCAAGAATAGAGAACAAAGTGAAAAGAAATGAATAAAGCCTCCAAGAAATATGGGATTATGTGAAAAGACCTAATCTACATTTGATAGATGTACTTGAATGTGACGGAGAGAATGAATCCAAGCTGGAAAACACTCTTCAGGATATTATCCAGGAGAACTTCCCCAACTTAGCAAGGCAGGCCACCATTCAAGTCCAGGAAATACAGAGAACACCACAAAGATATTCCTCAAGAAGAGCAACCCCAAGGCACATAATCGTCAGATTCACCAGGGTTGAAATGAAGGAAAAAATGCTAAGGGCAGCAAAAGAGAAAGGTCGGGTTACTTACAAAGGGAAGCCCATCAGACTCACAGCAGATCTCTCTGCAGAAACCCTACATGCCAGAAGAGAGTGGGGGCCAGTATTCAACATCCTTAAAGAAAAGAACTTTCAACCTAGAATTTCATATCCAGTCAAACTAAGCCTCATAAGCGATGGAGAAAGAAAATCCTTTATGGACAAGCAATTTCAGAGAGATTTCATTACCATCAGGCCTGCCTTACAACAGCTCCTGAAAGAAGCACTAAAGAAGGAAAGAAACAACCAGTATCAGCCACTCCAAAAATGTACCAAATGGTAAAGACCATTGACACAATGAAGAAAATGTGTCAACTAACAGGCAAAACAACCAGGTAGCATCAAAATGGCAGGATCAAATTCACACATAACAATATTAACCTTAAATGTAAATGGACTGAATGCCCCAATCAAAAGACACAGACTGGCAAATTGGATAAACAGTCAAAACCCATCAGTGTGCTGTATTCAGGAAACTCATCTCACGTGCAAGTACACACACAGGCTAAAAATAAAGGGATGGAGGAAGATTTATCAAGCAAATGGAGAGAATAAAAAAAAAAAAGCAGGAGCTGCAATCCTAGTCTCTGATAAAACAGACTTTAAACCAACAAAGATCAAAAGAGACAAAGATGGGCATTAAATAATGGTAAAAGGATCAATGCATCAAGAAGAGCTAACTATCCTAAATATATATGCACCCAATACAGGAGCACCCAGGTTCATAAAGCAAGTTCTTAACAACATACAAAGAGACTTAGACTCCCACACAATAATAGTGGGAGACTTTAACACTCCACTGTCAATATTGGACAGATCAATGAGACAGAAAATTAACAAGGACATCTAGGACTTGAACTCAGATCTGGACCAAGTGGACCTAATAGACATCTACAGAAATCTCCACCCCAAATCCACAGAATATACATTCTTCTCAGCACCACATCGCACCTACTCTAAAACTGACCACATAATTGGAAGTAAATCACTCCTCAGCAAATGCAAAAGAACGGAAATCATAACAAACAGTCTCTCAGACCACAGTGCAATCAAATTACAACTCAGAACTCAGAAACTACCTCAGAACTGCACAACTTCACGGAAACTGAACAACTGGCTCCTGAATGTCGACTGGATAAACAATGAAATGAAGGCAGAAATAAAGATGTTCTTCGAAACCAACGAGAACGAAGATACAACATACCAGAATCTCTGGGACATATTTAAAGCAATGTCTAGAGGGAAATTTATAGCAATAAATGCCTGCCAGAGAAGCGAGGAAAGATATAAAATTGACACCCTATCATCAAAATTGAAAGAGCTAGAGGAGCAAGATCAAAAAACCTCAAAAGCTAGCAGAAGACAAGAAATAACTAAGATCAGAGCAGAACTGAAGGAGATAGAGACATGAAAAACCCTTCAAAAAAATCAAAAAATCCACGAGCTGGTTTTTTGAAAAGATCAACACAATAGACAGACCTCTAGCCAGACTAATAAAAAAGAAAAGGGAGAAGAATCAAATAGATGCAATAAAAAACGATAAAGGGGATATCACCACTGACTCCACAGAAATGCAAATTACAATCAAAGACTACTACAAACAACTATATGCACATAAACCAGTAAACCTGGAAGAAATGGATAAATTCCTGGACACTTACACCCTCCCAAGACTAAACCAGGAAGAAGTTGAATACCTGAACAGACCAATAACAAGGGCTGAAGTTGAGGCAGCAATTAGTAGCCTACCAACCAATAAAAGTCCGGGTCCAGACGGGTTCACATCCGAATTCTACCAGACATACAAAGAGGAGCTGGTACCACTCCTTCTGAAACTATTCCAAACAATCCTTCCCAAATCATTTTATGAGACCAACATCATCCTGATACCAAAACCCAGCAGAGACTCAACAAAAAAAGAAAACTTCAGGCCAATATCCAGATGAACATAGATGCAAAAATCTTCAATAAAATACCAGCAAACCGATTGCAACAGCACATCAAAAAGCTTATCCATCATGATCAAGTAGGCTTCATCTCGGGGATGCAAGGCTGGTTCAACATACGCAAGTCTATAAACGTAATCCACCACATAAACAGAACCAAAAAAAAAAAATCACATGATTATCTCAATAGATGCAGAGAAGGCCTTTAACAAAATTCAACAGCTTTTATGCTAAAAACTCTCAATAAACTAGGTATCAAAGGAACATATTTCAAAATAATAAAATCTACTTATGATAAACCTACAGCCAATATCATACTAAATGAGCAAAAACTGGAAGCATTCCCTCTGAAATCTGGCACTAGACAAGGATGCCCTCTATCACCACTCCTATTCAATACAGTATTGGAAGTTCCAGCCAGAGCAATCAAGCAAGAAAAAAAATAAATAAATAAAGGGTATTCAATTAGGAAAAGAGGAAGTCATATTATCTCTCTTTGCAGATGAAATTACTGTATATTTAGAAGACCCTATATCAGCCCAAAATCCCCTTAAACTAATAAGCAACTTCAGCAAAGTCTCAGGATACAAAATCAATGGGCAGAAATCACAAGCATTTCTATACACCAATAACAGACTAACAGAGAGCCAAATCATGAGTGAACTCCCATTCACAATTGCTACAAAGAGAATAAAATACCTAGGAATACAACTAATGAAGGATGTAAAGTAACTCTTCAAGGAGAACTACAAACCACTGCTCAAGGAAATAAGAGAGGACACAAACACATGGAGAAACATTACATGCTCATGGTTAGTTAGAATCAATATTGTGAAAAATGGCCATACTGCCCAATGTAATTTATAGATTCAACCCTATCCCCACCAAGCTACCAATGACCTTCTACACAGAACTGGAAAAAAATCACCTTAAACTTCGTATGGAACCAAAAGAGAGCCCACATAGCCAAGACAATCCTAAGGAAAAAGGACAAAGCCGGAGGCATCACACTACCAGATTTCAAGCTATACTACAAAGCTACAGTAATCAAAACAGTATGGTACTGGTACCAAAACAGAGATATAGACCAATGGAACAGAACAGAGGCCTCAGAGGCAACGCCACACATCTACAACCATCTGATCTTTGACAAACCTGACAAAAACAAGCAATGGGGAAAGGATTCCCTGTTTAACAAATGGCGTTGGGAAAACTGTCTAGCAGTGTGCAGAACACAGAAACTGGACCCCTTCCTGACACCTTACACTAAAATTAACTCCAGATGGATTAAAGACTTAAACATAAGACCTAATACCATAAAAACCCTAGAAGAAAACCTAGGCAAAACCATTCAGGACAGGCATAGGCAAGGACTTCATGACTAAAACATCAAAAGCTTTGGCAACAAAAGCCAAAATAGACAAATGGGATCTAATTAAACTCCAGAGCTTCTGTACAGCAAAAGAAGGAATCAATAGAGTGAACCAGCAACCAACAGAATGGGAAAAAAATGTTTGCAATCGACCCATCTGACAAAGGGCTAATATCCAGAATCTACAAAGAACTAAAACAGATTTACAAGAAAAAAGCAAACGAACCCATCCAAAAGTGGGAAAAGGATATGAACACTTTTCAAAAGAAGACACATATGAGGCAAAAAAACATGAAAAAATGATCATCATCACTGATTATTAGAGAAATGCAAATCAAAACCACATTGAGATACCACATCCTGCCAGTTAGAATGGTGATCACTAAAAAATCTGGAGACAACAGATGCTGGAGAAGATGTGGAGAAACAGGAACACTTTTACACTGTTGGTGGGAGTGTAAACTAATTCAACCATTGCGGAAGACAGCGTAGTACTTCCTCAAGGACCTAGAAATAGAAATTCCATTTGACCCAGCAATCCCATTACTGTGTATATACCCAAAGGATTATAAATCATTCTATTATAAGGACACATGCACACATATGTTCATAGCGGCACTGTTTACAATAGCAAAGACCTGGAACCAACCCAAATGCCCATCGATGATAGACGGGACAAGGAAAATGTGGCACATATACACCATGGAATATCCATACATTTTTTTAAAAATTAGTGTAATAGGAAGTTGGACCCTTCCCCTATACTGTATGCAAAAATTAGCTCAAAACAGATCAAAGACCTAAATGTAAGAGCTAAACTAGAAAATTCTTGGAAAAAAAAGTAAGAGGAAAAGTTTCATGATAATAGGTTTGGCAATAATTTTTTGGATATGACAGCAAAAGTAAAAATAGATGGATTAGACTACATCAAAATTACAAACTTCTGTGTGTCAAAGGATACTATCAACAGAGTGAAAATGCAGCCCATGAAATGGGAGAAAATATGTGCAAATCATTTATCTGATAAGAGGTTACAATCTGGAATACATAAAGATCTCCTACAGCTCAACCACAAGAAAACAAATAACCCAATTAAACAATTGGCAAAGGATTTGAATAGACATTTAACCAAAAAAGATGTATAAATGACCAACAAGCATATGAAAAGATATTCAAGATCACTAGTCATTAGGGAAATGTAAATCAAAACCTCAATATATCACTGCACATCTGATAGGATGGCTACTATTTTTAAAAAATGGAAAATAGCAAGTGTTTGTGAAGACATGGAGAAATTGAAACCCTTGTGAACTGTTCTGAGGATGTAAAATAATGCTGCCACCATGGAAAATGGTATACCAGTTCCTCAATTAAAAATAGAATTAACTTATGATCCAGTGATTCTTATTCTTGCTATCCAGAAACATTAAAAGCAGCATACACCCATGTTCATAGCAGCATTATTCACTATAGCCAGAAGGTGAAGCAACCCAAATGTCCATGAATAGATGAATGGATGCAGAGAATGTGGCATATATACAATCTAATATTATTCAGCCTTCAAAATGAAAGAATTTCTGACATGCTACAACATGGACGAACCTTGAAGACATTATGCTAAGTGAAACAAGCCAGTCATAAAAGGTCAACCACTTAATTGAGGTATCTAGAGTAGTCAAACTCATAAAACAGAAAATAGAATCTTAGTTGCCTGGGGATAAAGGAGGGGGTGATAGGGAATTGTAAAACAGGTATAGGTTTAGTTTTGCAGTAGGAAAAGTTCTGGAGATTGTTTGCACAATAATATGAATATACTTAATATACTAAACTATACACTTAAAAATGGTTAAGATGGTAAATTTTGGCTGAGCATGGTGGCTCATGCCTGTAATCTCAGAACTTGAGGAGGCCAAGGCAGGTGAGTTGTTTGAGCCCAAGAGTTCAGGATCAACTTGGGCAACATAAGGAGACCTTGTCTCTACAAAAAAGAGTTTAAAAATTAACTGGGCTTGGTGGCGCAGGCTTGTAGTTCCAGCTAGTTCGGGAGGCTGAGGCAGGAGGATGGCTTGAGACCAGGAGGTTGAGGCAACAGTGAACTGTAATCACACCACTGCACTCCAGTCTCAGTGACAGAGAAAGACCCCGTCTCAAAAAAGAAAAAAAAAACCGATGATAAATTTTATGTTAGGTGCATTTTAGCACTTTTAAACAAAAAAGCCTAAAAATGCAGTCAGATGTCAATAATAAAGAAATGCTTTCCAAGGTAGTGATAGTCTCTGCCTCTAAGTATGACATGCATAGGGGACAGAAGCTGTGATTGAGATTCTGAAAAAAGAGATGTAATGTGTATAGGTGATGGGACAGAGGAGGAGAAGTAAAGAAAATATCAGAAAGACTGTAGCATCTTGGGTCATTTACATTAGTTTGAACCATATTGCTATTTTGGGCCAAGCTCATTAAATGTTCTGGTCCCTGACTTCTCCATGTTAAGTGATAATGGTATAAACCTTATGAGATTGTTTGAGAATGAATTATGTATGTGTTTTTGTTAGGTATACAATACACAGCCTGGAACAAAGAACATACTAGTAAATCATTATTACCATAATTATTGCTTATCTTCAAATCAAAATATTTTTGCTTCAAATCAAAATTGTTTTGAATTTTGAAAAACAAAGTAATAATATACTAAAAGTTATACTTAATGGATGATGGATGTAACTCTCTTATTCATAAGCATTTTTTTTTTTTTTGAGATGGAGTCTCACTTTGTTCCCAGGCTGGAATGCGGTGGTGCAATCTCAGCTAACTGCAACCTTCACCTCCCGGGTTCAAGCAATTCTCCTGCCTTAGCCTCCTGAGTTGCTGGCCTGCCTAATTTTTTTTTTCTTTTTTTAGTAGAGACAGGGTTTCACAATGTTGGTCAGGCTGGTCTCTAACTCTTGACCTCGTGATCCGCCCACCTTGGTCTCCCAAAGTGCTGGGATTACAGGCATGAGCCACCACGCCCCACCTATTCATAAACTAGTGAATCAAGTTACTATAGAGCCTAAAAACAAATAAATCTGTCTCTATTAGATAACTTCCTTAAGTTTCTTTCCCAAACCAAATAAACAATACTCATACTACTAAGTGCAAAGGATTCCCATATTTGCTTATGCACAAAAGATAATCTAATGTTAGTTAGAAATGTTAGAATTTATATATAGAGAAAATATTGAAAGTTATATAAAATAATAATAATCATCATCAGGTCAAACTAGAAGAAAATTATTTCTTTTATGTTAATAATTGCCCATCACTCCAAAAACTTCTTTTTCTGTCTAGTGCTATAAAACACTTTGAAGCATACATGCCATCGCTATAGAATTTTAAGTTTTGAAATATCTTTTATATAGATCATTTATATAACGTAACGTGATTTCTGAACTGATATTTTTTATCACTTAGGAACATTTATTCATGCGCACCCAATTGAGTGCACATTAAGCAGTCCCTAAGACAAGTTATAATTGCAAACAATGGACAATGTATATGCAGCCTCTAGTTTGGAGGCAAACTGAGACTTTTATCTTTAAAACATTTTTTTAAGTTTATTCATTTCTTTATCCCTGTATTTGATGAAATGAGAATATGACAAAATTAGACATATGACAAAATAATCACTTAAAATGATTACTTAAGTATTAATTTTTCACACTGGCTTACTATGTATATCTTACATAATGTAATACCAAGTCTCTCATTTGTTTACATTATAATTCACTTTGACCAAGATGTCCTGAAGAAAATTGTAGATGGATTTAACTAAAATATTATTGGGGCTTGACTTCACAACATATACTTTTAGATGGCTGACAAGACACTTCACAGGGCTTGAGATAACCATATTGTTAAACCACATAACCATATTGTTAAATCACCAATGTATTTGTTCACGGTACATACGTAAGCAAAAATGTAAACATCTGAAACATAAAGGTGACATTCTTAAAACAGAAAACTTTTTTCACTGAGAACATAACTTTCTAAGGTTAATACTGAGGAATCCTTGATTGCTACCAGACCCTTCTGAATGAGACAGTGAGGCTGTCAAGCCAAGCATTTGTTTACAGAACATAATTTAATTACCTATGGATCAATGTGGAAGAATAGGCTGGGATCCGACTTGACATCAGTGTACTTTTAATATTTCAGATCATGTATTTTACATTCAGTTTTGGAATATGTGCCATGACCAAACATGTTTTCGCAGAGTAGAACAGAAATCAAGGTTGCCATTTCTACTACATGCGTACACACACATAGGGTGTATTCAGAAACAAAATTGCCTACTTCCTACATGATTTTCTAAGACAGTCATTATGTGTGTGAGCCCCTAAATTCAAGTGTAGTCTTGGCATCAGGAAGATTTTTCAATGCCAATATGGAGATTAAGTACACCATGCTTGCTTTATATACGAATTTTCAGCATTTAATAAAGTTCCTGTCTGCCTTCAGTGCATTTTCGTAAGGAACCCAGAGAGTGAGCTGACATTGTGAAGTTCCATTATCTGGGAGAGGACCAAAGGCATGGTTCTGAGTTTGGGCATTTGTTTGGTGTTCCAACAATATTGTTTTCATTATAGTGAGCTTAAATAAGCATTAGCAGCCTTTCTATCAAAGAAATTAGTCCTTATATGAAGGGCCTATAAATAAAATTGTTATACGGTGGAATAATAGCAGCATGTAATGAAACTTGATTTCTAGCCAAACAAACATATGGACATTAAAAATAAAAAAAGGAAAATGTGCACTACATGGGTCCCATGTGGGATGATTGAAGCCATCCACCAACATCTGGATTCTATCCATTTAGGAGCACTAGATTGTTTCAGGCAAGAGACTGCTCACTGTCTAGGAGTGCTGGATATGAGAAGATGTGGTTTCCTGAGGAGGAGGAGAGGCTAAGTTTTCAACAGTTACCACACTTTCGTTCAACACATTTTACTGGATAATGTGATACTAAGTGTCATGACATAGGCAGTATTAGTAATTACAGCTTTAGCTATTATCTCAACGCAAGTAATGATACCTCCATTTTGTATAAAGAGTAACTTTACAAATATCTGCATAGTTTTAGTTGTCTATATCAGACCTCATGTTAATTTCATGTATTTGTTTTTACTTTTGGACGTTAAGTCATTCAAAGCCTTTATGGAATCCGTAACTGTCAGTAAGACATTCTCTTAAGAAATAAAAATACATCACTTTATCTACCAAAACAGTCCATTCATTCATAAAATCCTAGAAACAGTATTTTCATATACCTCTGAGTTTCCCTAGTCTTCTGTGAAGTGTAAAGTATCAAAATAGTGTACTGAATTATATAGTTGGATAATCTACTTGAACTTTTAATGAATTTTAAAATCAGTGAAATACCAGTTGCCTATAAGATAAAGCACTTAAAAAATTAACTTCTGGGGGATATATGCAGGATGTGTGGGTTTGTTACGTAGGTAAACATGTGCCACGATGGCTTGCTGCACCTATCAACCTATCACCTAGGTATTAAGCCTAGCATGCATTAGCTGTTTTTCCCGATGCTCTCCCTTCCCCTGCACCCTTTGACAGGCCCGAGGTGTGTGTTGTTCCCCTCCCTGTGTCCATGTGTAAGATAAAACACTTTATTTATTGTTGTTCTTGTAGCACCTAAAATTGTACTGATCCAAAAAATGCTAAATGAAAAATAATGCTGTTAACTAAAATATCCCATTGAGTATTTTGACAATAAGAAATTAATGGTTAAGACAACATAAAAAGTCAGCTCAGCACAAATGAATATGCATGCTCATTGGAAATCTCCTACTACACATTTGAGGCTGAGAATATTTTAGTCAGCTATTGTGCTAAATAATAATGTGATACAAAGTTTCATCACATAGATGGTATTAGTAATGATAATATATGGCACCATCTCAGAGCAGTAATGGTGACCCATGTTATATAGAGTTATTTATATTTGTTATCTTGTTGCTAGGTCTGGTTTGATAAAGAACTTTCTACTGTTCTTACTTCTGTCTTCTTTCCTCGCTTGGTCTAGTTTTTGTCCATTCTTTTTTTTTTCTTTCAAATTTCAGCTTAGACTTCTCTTTCTCCAGGAAGCTTTCTGGGAACACCAACACTGAGATGGGCTCTCCCGGGTTTTATCGTAGCACCTTATGCTTCCTGTTTTATGGCACCTACATTATAATTCTTTATTAATATTCTCTTCACCTGTCCCACAGTCACCTCCCCGATTTATGCTCCATTAGGGCAGGACTGTCTCACTGGTAACTTTATTATCCCCAGCATCTAGCACAATCCCTTGGCTAGAGAAGCTGGCTAATATATGCTTATCGAATGACTAAAGTCATGAATTAAGGAAAAATAAATGAATGAGAAATCTATGGACCTGGCTTTTAGACTTTACCATTATTGCATAGCTTTTGGAAAATCACTGAACACGTCTCAGCATTAGTTTCCTCAAGTTCCAACTGGGAGGTGCGAGCAAGATGATTTCTGAAATCTTGGTGGACCTAAACTTTTAATGTTTCTGTGATGAGCCCTTTGGAGTAATCCTTTTTCAGAGTACCATTTCATTTGCCTGAGACATGTTTTCCCGAACTTCATATGCCATGTTGAGAAAAACTTGCTTCTATAAGCAAATTAATAGCTAATAATTCAGATATAGAACATTTGTTTAGCTTCTGGGACAAGGTCTAGAACTATTGCAGACTTTGTACATACTCTCTGCTCTACAATGTTTTGAGATCATCAGAGAAAATCAAATGGGAAATAATAAAATAAAATAGGCCCTTACTTTACAAATACCAGCACAGATAAATAACAATATAAACCTCAACTTATTTAAAATTGTCATTAGCCATTTTAAAAATAAAACAAGATAATTGATGGGAACATATGATCACATTACTATTACTTAGATAAATATGTTTTGGGCATTGTTAATATGAATTCACCTAAAACTTAATCAGAGAAGATATTATTTTTAAAATATGGCAAATACGAGTATAGAATGACTGACCTTGAGAAGGTGTTCAAAGATGTGTGGTTTGTCCCAGGAAATTTGTACATCAAGAGAATTACTTTATTTTTTATTTCTCTGTCATAACCCCCTTCTATTCCTGTCCTTTCTGATAGCCAGGGAGACTTATCAGATGATAATAGCTAACATTCATTCAGGATTTGCTTTGTGTCAGGCACTGTGCCAAGAAATATGTTATTATTTCCAGTTTACAAATTATGAAATTATAAAATAAATGGGAGAGCTGGGATTTGAATAGAGGTTATCTGAACAAAGCCCAGATGTGTAGTTACTACTGTGCTGCCTCGGCCACCTGCTAGCCCTTAGTGCATGTCCAGAATCCAGCACAGTCCCTGGTACACAGTAGGTACTAAGTTTATGTTTGCTGAATGAATAAGTTAGTAAATGGATGAATAGGTAGCATTCCAGAAGTAGAAGAGAAGACCAGAACTATGAAGATACTTCAGAGAGTTGGTCAAGATGACAATGAAATTCTCTTTATGAAAGAATCACTCTCTTGGGATATAGAGAAAAAAATTTCTTCATAGAAATATGTTCGTGATTTGCAGTGTGTGTGTATGTTCTTGTGTTAGCACACATAATAGTTTAAACATAATAAGGTCTAAAGTTAAAATTGAGATTTAGGTATTATATTCCAATTTATACTCAACTAAATGTGACAGAATACAAACTCCTGACAAGCAAGGATTATAATGGCAATCTTGGCAGGTCCTCAAGTATGCTGCTAGACTACATTGCAATATTTTAACTCTCTCCAGATTTAGGCCTGGAATAAAGTTAAATTATAGCATCTTCCTTACAGGCATTTAATCCAATAATTATTACTGAATCTGTTCAGTTGCTCATGCTTATGTGATCACTAGACATTTCCCTGCTCATCAGATAGTATTCAATGGATCTACAAAAGATTCACTGAGATGAAATGTTTCTACTTGGGGTGAAGAAAAGGTCACAATATTTCTACTATCATTGAAACTTGTCAAACAATGAATCCAATGGGAAAAGGCAATATGATGCAGTCTGAAATGTTGAGGTCCTGGTTATAAGGCATATGGAAAAATATAAACTTGATTTCATAGCATATTACACAACAGTTGTATGTCTGTGTGGTTTTCATAGGCCAGCTGGGAAAGAGTGACTGCTGGAAGACTTTAAAATCATGTGTGACCTTGTATATTCTCCTGGACCTAAGAATGGCAATGGAAGTAAATTAGTGAAGTATGCCATGGAAACAGCCTAGAGGAATATAACTTATAAATATATGCATATTGAAAATACAAACTTTTAAACAAGCATGGAAAAATCTTTAGAATTCTCAGTGGTACACCTTTAAAATGAAACTGACATGACAAAGTGACAGACCTAGGGTTTTATATAATTTTGGAAGATTTTTCTACAAAATTCATTAAAATAAAATCTCATTACATATTGGCACATCTGTGGCCCACAGGCTCAAATTGGAACATGTACAGATCCTTAAGTCTATTTGCATATAGGCTAATTTCCCTTCCCATTTATGGTTATTTGAAAATATTGTTAAAATGTAAGCAGAACTATAATACAAAGAAGAATACATTGCTCCCTATGATTTTAAATTATAAAAGCCAAATTCCCCAAAATGAATGTTTTAGAGATAAATTCTCATGTTTCATTCCTTTTTAATAAAATTGTTTTCAATTTGTTCAAGTAATATTTATTATGTATGGAGAGAGCACTATGAGTTAAGCTTCAAGAACTGAGAAAATTGTTTTTGTGTGTGTATGTGTAAGAGACAGCCTAAATGTTTCCAATTCCATTCTCTTTTCCTGTGCATGCAAGAGGACTATATTGCACTCTCTCCCAATGGAATGTGGGTACAAATGATGTCCATCACTTCTAGGCCTGATCCTTAAAATGTCACCTGGGTGCAGTGGCCTATACCTATAGTCCAGCTATTCAGGGAGGCTGAAGTGGGAAGATCACTTGAGCCCAGGAGTTCAAGGCTATAGTGAACTATGAGCATGCCACTGCACTCTAGCCTATCTCAAAAATAAAAGGGAGGAATTTTTCATGATGCACTGTTGACATGGCCAGAAGTAGAGATATCCACATGATGGTGATGCCATCAAATAGAAGAATCTTGGATCTTTGAATTACTATTTGGAGTAGAACCACATAAGGAGAAGCCATCCAACCTACATGAGGCTATGACATGAGCAAGAAATACAATTTTATTATATTATCCATTGAAACTGAGAGATGGTTGTTTATAAAAGCTAGTTTTAATTTTCCTAACACATACAAGAAAACTTTCCTCTAGACACTGCTTTAAATGTGTCCCAGAGATTCTGGTACGTTGTATCTTCGTTCTCACTGGTTTCGAAGAACCTCTTTATTTCTGCCTTCATTTCATTATTTATCCAGTAGTCATTCAGGAGCAGGTTGTTTAGTTTCCATGTAGTTGTGCAGTTTTGAGTGAGTTTCTTAATCCTGAGTTCTAATTTGATTGCACTGTGGTCTGAGAGACTGTTCATGATTTCTGTTCTTTTGCATTTGCTGAGGAGTGTTTTACTTCTGATTATGTGGTCAATTTTACTTCCAATTATGTGTGATGTGGTGCTGAGAAGAATGTATATTCTGTGGTTTTGGGGTGGAGAGTTCTGTAGATATCTATTAGGTCTGCTTGGTCCAGATCTGAGTTCAAATCCTGGATATCCTTGTTAATTTTCTGTCTCATTGATCTGTCTATATTGACAATGGGGTGTAAAAGTCTCCCACTATTACTGTGTGAGAGTCTAAGTCTCTTTGTAGGTCATTAAGAACTTGCTTTATGTATCTGGGTGCTCCTGTATTGGGTGCATATATATTTAGGATAGTTAGCTCTTCTTCCTGCATTAATCCCTTTACCATTACATAATGCCCTTCTTTGTCTCTTTTGGTCTTTGTCTGTTTTATCAGAGACTAGGATTGCAACCCTTGATTTTTTTTTGGCTCTCTATTTGCTTGGTAAATCTTCCTCCATCCCTATATTTTGAGGCTATGTGTGTCTTTGCACATGAGATGGTTTTCCTGAATACAGCATACCGATGGGTCTTAAGTTTTTATCCAGTTTGCCAATCTGTGTCTTGTGATTGGGGCATTTAGCCCATTTATACTTAAGGTTAATATTGTTATGTGTGAATTTGATCCTGCCATTTTGATGCTAGCTGGTTGCTTTGCCCATTAGTTGATGAAGTTTCTTCATAGTGTCAATGACCTTTACAGTTTGGTATGTTTTTGCAGTGGCTAGTACTGGTTGTTCTTTTCCATGTTTAGTGCTTCCTTCAGGAGCTCTTGTAAGGCAGGCCTGGTGGTGATGAAATCTGTCAGCAGTTGCTTGTCCGTAAATGATTTTATTTCTCCTTT
>CAUYLG010062933.1:0-32294 GCA_963573385.1 Cacajao melanocephalus | reverse complement strand
AGATATTATCCTACTGAAGATGTGCCTCGAAAGCTGTTGAGCCATGGCAAAAAACCCTTTAGTCAGCACGTGAGAAAACTGCGAGCCAGCATTACCCCTGGGACCATTCTGATCATCCTCACTGGACGCCACAGGGGCAAGGTAAAAGTGCCTGTGCTTGTTGAGCTTCACTGTAGCTGCCTGGGGTGCCTGATGGCAATGCATTTGCATGCTAGGTGTAGTTTTCCTTTATTTACCTGTGTTTGGGGCAAGGGGAAATGATGTGCAAGATACAACTTAGTTGAAAATAACAAGTTTAATCCATGGTGATTTATTAGCCATTTCCTGCTGTTGATTATGTTACACATGTTCATTTGCTCAAAAACGTCTTTATGCCTGAGTGCTACCTTGTAGCTTGCTGTGGTTGCTTCCGGAACTGCCAAGCTGTGTAAATCTACATGTAGAAATTGCCTGTGATTTGATTAATTCAGAAGTCAGTTTTTAATTGCAGAAAATTACTTTCTTTTTACAGAGGGTGGTTTTTCTGAAGCAGCTGGCTAGTGGCTTGTTACTTGTGACTGGTAAGAAAATCTTTGACACTTCTTAATACCACAAGTTTCTGAGGCCCATTTCATGGCCTTGCGTGCATGTGGGTTAAACAGAGGTAGTTGTTTAAATTTTGTGTAGCAACGTATCAAGTAATCGTTACATATTGTAGGATGATGATTGGTCCTCACTAAATTAATTTTTCCCCCTTAGGACCTCTGGTCCTCAATCGAGTTCCTCTGCGAAGAACGCACCAGAAATTTGTCATTGCCACCTCAACCAAAATTGATATCAGCAATGTAAAAATCCCAAAACATCTTACTGATGCTTACTTCAAGAAGAAGCTGCGGAAGCCCAGACACCAGGAAGGTGATATCTTCAACACAGAAAAAGAGAAATATGAGATTACAGAGCAGCGCAAGATTGATCAGAAAGCTGTGTACTCACAAATTTTACCAAAAATCAAAGCTATTCCTCAGCTCCAGGGCTACCTGTGATCTGTATTTGCCCTGACAAATGGAATTTATCCTCATAAATTGGTGTTTTAAATGTCCTAATCATCTAATTAAGTAACTGATTACCTTTAAAAAAAAATGAACATTTTTCCTACACAGTATTTTTGTGATTTATAGCATAAATGGGCTTTAAATGGAAAACCACAACACATACATTCTTATCTTCAATTGGGTAGAATATTTGGGGAAACTGGAAAGAACAGGAAGTGGGAAAAAGAGTCAGAAGAAGAGGGTAATTTTGGACAGCAGCACATCTCCCTGCCCATCATGGCCAATATTATAAAACTGTCTGCCAATCTGTCATTCTTCATTCATCTGTATTTAAAATGTTATGTAAATCATTAAAGACACAGATGATTTAAAAGACACTATGAACCAATGACCTACTTTTTATAGAACACGAAACCCGACAACTACAGAATATACATTCCTTTCAACTAAACATGGTATATTCACCAAGATAGAGTGCATGCTGGAACATAAAACAAGTCAGTAATTTAAAAGAACTGAAATCATTCATGTTTTCTGACCACAATAGAATTAAATGGAACACCGGTTACAATAAGATATCTAGAAATCCCAAATATTTGGAAATTAAAAACACATTTCTAAATATTTCATGGATTAAAAACATAAATCACAAAGAAATTTTAAAAAGATTTTGTACTAGATGATAATGAAAATACAATATATCAGAATTCCTGAGATTTGGCTACAGTAATGCTTGGAAGGGTATTTATAACTTTAGATGCTTCTATTACAAATGAAGGAAGGACTAAAATCAGTGACCTAATATTCTACTCTAAGAAACTAGAAGAAGAAGAGAAAAATAAAACTCACCATAGTAGAAAACATAATAAAGATAAGAACAGGCTGGTAATGGTCACTTATGCTTATAATTCCAATGACTTTGGAGGCATAGGCAGGTGGGTCACTTGATGACAGGAATTCAACACCAGTTCAGGCAACATAGTGAGACCCCATCTCTAAAAATAAAAAGAAGAAAGAAAAAAGAACAGAGACCAACAAAATGAAAAATAAGCAGGGAAAATTAATAAAGTCAAAAGCTGTATCTTTAAAGATTGACAAATCTTTTCAATCTCGGTCAATCTTTTAAAAGATTGACAAATTCAGTTACACTGATTAAGAAGAGAACACAAATCACCAAAATCAGCAATGAAAGTGGGTTACTACAACAGATCATACAGACATTAAAAAGCCAGTAAGACAGTTATTTATGAACAACTTTATACCAAGATATTTGACAACTCAGACAAAATCAACAACTTTCTTGTATGCCACTTATTAATACATCCTGGAACTGAATTGACTCAGTTTAGCAAGTCAGGTAAATCTAGATTATGCCAAATTATCAAACACAGTCTGAGACAAAAGCCTCTAGAGTTAGCTAACATTCCATATGATATGAATGAAATAGAGATATTGGTAGATACCCTCTTTATTTCTTTCAGAATAGAGCAAATTAGTCCTACAGCTACTGGCATTTGGCTGAATTTTTTTTTTTTTTTTTTTTTTTTTTGTGACTGAGCCTGTCACCCAGGCGGGAGTGCAGTGGCTTGATCTCTACTTACTGCAACCTCCACCTCCCGGGGTCAAGCGATTCTCACGCCTCAGCCTCCCAAGTAGCTGGGACAACAGGCGTGCACAGCCACGCCAGGCTAATTTTTTAGTTTTTATTTTTAGTAGATACAGGGTTTCGCCATGTTGACCAGGATAACCCCGAACTGCTGACCTCAGGTGATTCACTCGCTTCAGCCTCCCAAAGTGCTGGGATTACAGGCGTGAGCCACTGCGACTGGCCTTGGCTGAATTTTTATTAGATCTGAGCCGTTCAATTTCAACTTCAGTTTAGGATTCAATCTCACTCTCAGGCAAAGAATAGAGGAAATGATACCAACGTATTTATCTGTCAATAAACACTTGGTGATTTGAATGTGATTAAGGGATTCCTGTAGTTTGCCCCCCTTAAAACTAAACTTTGTCCAAACCTGTTCCAAATATGTGTGTGCGCGTGTGTATGCATATGCGTGTTGGGGAGGAGCAGTCGGAAAGGTCCTTTTAAATTTCACTTATAAAGGGACTACTTCCCACCTCATCCTATGAGATCAACATTACGCTAAATTCCAAAGCCAGATTAAGACACTAACACTACAAAAAAACTATGGAACAGTATCTCTCATAAACACAGACGCAAAACTTCTAAATAAAACTGCCAAATTGAATTCAAGAACGTATTAAAAGGACAATATCATCTCTGGTTGCTTGGGGGATGGGGGAGGGGCTGGATCCCTATCTTGGTTGCGGTGTCGAAAACCTATCAAATTGTTTACTTTAAATATGTGCACTTTATTGTATCCCAACCATACCTCAATAAAGCTGTTTTTCAGAAGCATTTGCCCATAGTTTTGCCTTTGAGTGGTTGGGAGAATGAAGAGGAAAACGAGTGAAAACAGGACATCATCACATTTTGTTCTTACGCCCAAACTGGTAACTTTGGGAACACGGGTTCACGCTGGAGAAGGGGTGCTGTCTGGGGAAGACAGAAACTCTGGTTCCCGAAGTGAGGCTGCTCCGGGGCCACGGAGAGGGGGAGAGAACGTCGAGAAAGAGGCAGAGCTCAGGGGAATGGAGGATGGAACACAGAGCGCGGCCGGGACAAAGGGGCAGGCGGGCCGTCGTGACACCGAAACGGGGCGGTCTGCTCCCGGGCTGCGGTCTCGACGGCGGGGTAGCCTCTGAGTCCGGTGACCCTTCGCCCTCAATCAGGGCTAGCGCGTGTGCGCGCCCGCGGAAGCACCCGAGCGACTGGAGAAAGAAAAAGGGTTGGCAAGGGGGCCTCCTTCCAGCTCTACGCGCCTCTCATTCAGACAGCTGAGGTCAAGTAAGGGGAAGGACGGAGCCCCGCAGCAACAGAAGCCAGGCGCTGCCGGGGGCGCGGAGGGCGGAGCCAGGGGAGGGCGGCCGGCCGCGGCCCCCGCTCCTCCCCGGGCCGGGGCGGACCCGAGGCCTCGATCCGCCTTCCCCGCGCCGTCCTGGTCACGGCCCCGCGGGGTAGCCATGCCGGGACGCCTGCTGCGGGGCCTGTGGCAGCGATGGCGCCGTTACAAGTACCGCTTCGTTCCCTGGATCGCGCTGAACCTAAGCCACAACCCGAGGTAAGAGGGCGGGGCGGCCGGACGAGGAGCGCCTGCCTTCAGCTCCCAGACGCCACCGCTGCGGCGGGACCGCGGCGGAGAGCCAGAGGCGGACTCGGGGCCTGAAGCGGGCGGGCGGGCCCGGGAGGGCGGGGACTGAGGTGGGCGGACCTGGAGGGCGGACCCTTAGGCCGCAGAGGGGTTTAAGGACCGCTGGGCAGTGGTGGGCGGGGCCGGCGGCGACCTGGAGGCCTGTAGCGGGCGGTGGCTTCAGGTGGGCGGGGCCTATCGCCTCTTTCCCAGTGGCCGCCGCGCTGCCCGGCCCGCTAGGCCGGGTTCGCCTTCGGGAGCTGTTACCTGTTCTTCCCTATTGCCTTCTGCACTGACTGGGGCGCTTGTATCTGGGCAAAAAATGGAAACTTTTTTAAGAGCCCGCTCTTACCGCGTGAGAGTGCGTGGCCTTTTCTCCACCAGGGTTTAGTTAGGAGCTTGAACTTCCTCAGAAAAGCCAAGCCAGGGTTTATTTTCATAGTTCATAGAAGTACTTCACGTGGTGAAAGCAGTCCAGCCCAGCTGTGAGAATAGCGTGGAGTAGCTCGCGCGTTAAGAACGGGCAGAACACCACTCAAAGCAGGTCGGGATGATGGGTTTCGGATTGGAGTGCGTCCCGCCGGCGTTATTAAGGGCGCGCTAGTGATCTGCAGCTCAACACCGTGCTCACCAAAGAAGCCGACTGTGCCTCTCTGAAGTCAGTGTCCGAAAAATAGGGAAACAAAGCGCTTTCCCGAAGTTGCATACTAGGGAAATGGATCAGTTGTATCATGACTACGGAACTGTGAGGCGGGAATGACAACCTTTATGCTCAAATAAAAATAATAGTACAAAAAGAGAATGGTTATGGAAATAAGAGATGCAGTTATTAAAGACGTTAGTACTCCTGGAGGGAATGTCACAAAGTGTATGATGTTCAGTATGTCTTTGAAACTACAAGGCCATTTTTTAAAAGCCATTGAATGTGAGGTCATTCATTCTCACTGTGATGACATTCAGCTTGGCTGTTGGGTGTAGTGCGGGAAAGAGCTGAGCTTCGTTTCTGCCTCTGGCTGTCCCGCTTACTGGCTTTGGGACCTTGGTCAAGTTCCCTAGCAACTTTGCTTTCTTAGTCTGCAAAAATTGAATAATGTAAGGACCCCACAGCGTGTAGTATAGAGTGGGTCTTTCATAAGTACTGGCTACTTGGGTGGGAAGTATTGGGAGTTAGCTAACTAGAACTCCCCCAAACAATTCTTTTCTGAACTGTTTCCAGCTCTTCACACACGTGAGAATAAGCTTATAGTTCATTAAGGCCAGTAACCCAGAAAGTATGCAGATAGTTTGGCTTTTATCCGTTGAAGGGGTAGTGAATAGAAACTTTTCCCATTTTCAGGACCCTCCGATATGTTCCAGAGGAATCCAAAGACAAAGTTATTTCAGATGAAGATGTCCTAGGAGCATTATTGAAAGTTTTCCAGGCTCTATTCTTAAATGATTTCAATAAACAATCAGAAATCTTGACTATGCTTCCAGAATCTGTTAAATCAAAATATCAAGACCTACTGGCAGTTGAACATCAAGGGGTGAAACTGCTTGAAAACAGACATCAACAGCAAAGTACCTTTAAACCAGAAGAAATTCTTTACAAGACTTTGGGTTTCAGTGTTGCCCAAGCAACTAGCTCATTGATTTCTGCTGGAAAAGGTGTCTTCGTTACTAAAGGATTGGTACCAAAAGGCGCGGTCGTATCTATGTATCCCGGTAACAGCACGATTAATATTATACTTTGCCAAGCTTCTTACATATTGATAAATATAAGTTCAACAAAATACTCAGCCCTGTAATCCTTAGAGTAAGAGATTAAATTGAAAACTCGAATTTCCATAGATTTTTACAATTCTAATTTGGAAATTAACTTTGTAAATTGTTATGTGTTAGAAAGTATCCTGGAGTATTTGTTGGGATAAATGCATTTTTTTCGTTCAAGGAAATCTTTCTAGTCAATGTTTACATTTAGAACATAGTAAGACCTACTTTGACAAATTGCTTAAAGAGCACTCGAGAAAAATGTCAGTTTGGTTTAATTGATAGCTAAAGATCAAAATGGTATGGATCAAAACATAAAAAATAGTGTTTAAACCCATAAATCACTAAATAAAGACCTTCCTGCCCTTTCTATACTTGGAAAGTAAGGCAATTTCTGGGCAAAAGATCATTGACTAGAATGCTCAATAGACTACATTATGTGTTAAACTAACATTATGTTATTTGCTATAGTGGAAAGTGTGTGTGTGAATATTTGAGCCAGATAGACCCATGTTTTTAAAAAGTAATTCTTCTGCTTTTGAATTTTACATTCCCAAGCAAGGGAGTTTCAGTTTCCTGCTGTACGAGTAACCTAATTGTGTGAAGACTAAATAGAATAAATAAATAAATACTAAAACAAATTTAATAAGTAGATTAACATGCCTGGAACATAGGAAGCAGCCAGTAAATATTTTCTCCTATCGTTTTTTGCCAGTGAAAGGAGAAACAGCCTTAATGTCAGATTCATCTGTTCCCATATGTGTCTATATTATTTAATTATTAGCAAAGTAAATTTCTTCAAACTCTCTAGATGTCAAGTCACATTCTACTTAAAATATGTATGTGTGTGTGTGTGTGTGTGTGTGTGTGTCTTTGTAAAACTGAGCCTAAAATGTGATTAACCTGAGCCTAAAATATCATTAACCAAAATACCCATATTCTGTTTTGCTGTGTGGATAAGTTGATTCTCTGCTCCATCTGCTATTGGGCATCCACTCTTTAAAAGGGGGAAAGTTAAGTAAAGAAAATGTAATTATGTTCCAGAGAAGAGTTCTTATCACAATGTTTGTGCTTTTTCATATTGCTATTTCTTTGTCTTGTTATATAATAGGTACAGTATATCAGAAGTATGAGCCGATCTTTTTCCAGTCCATTGGAAATCCATTTATTTTTAGATGCCTGGATGGGGTACTCATTGATGGGAATGACAAAGGAATATCAAAAGTTGTGTACAGGTAAGTGATGTCCATGTTCAAATTTAATTATAGGAGACAGAACCACACTTACCACAATGGTTATGACTAACAGCATTTTTACTTTATTTTTTATAAAAAGAAATGGGGTTGCTGTGTTGACCAGGCTGATCTCGAACTCCTGGCCTCAAGCAGATCCTGCCATCTTGGCCTCCTGACATGCTGGGATTACAGGCTTGAGCCACCGCACCCGGCTCAGCATTCATACTTTAAACAAAATTCTGTTTAGATAGTTGCTGTGTAACAACTCAGTTGCCCTATTAATTATATAAAACTCTTCAAAAAAATGCACTTGTTTAATTCTAGTGTTAATTTTGTATTTTTGAATTCTATTTTAAGATACAGATCCATTAGCTAATGCTTTCACCTGTTTCAGATCATGCAATGGGAGGGATCGACTTGGCCCTTTAAAAATGAGTGATAGTACATGGCTAACGTCAGAAATTCATAACCCCCTGGCTGTGGGACAGTATGTCAACAATTGTTCCAATGGTAAGAAGGCATCATGGGGCTGTGAGACGAGATATCGCAATGGCTGATTCTACTCCTTTGTCATATGACTGCGTGCCAAAGGCAATTGAGTGTAACATGTAATAAGCTAGTCAAGTCCTTAAGCAACTATCACTTTTAGAGGGATGATATCAGAGAATTAGGGGAAATAATGATATACATTATTTATAATTCTTTAATTTACTATTTTTCTTCTGATTTTGCAGTGAATATAGGCAACTGATAACAACTGCCCTTTTGATCACTATTATTTTAGCATTTTTTAAATAGAAATTACTTGGTCAGTGCCTCAAGATCACTTTACAGATTAATGACTAGACTAGTATCTGCTTTCTGTTGCTAAGTTTGTCAGTCACTGTATCTTCTTTAGGACTTGACTTTCCCATAGGTAAAAGTCTGATTGTTTGATTACATTTAACATGGGCTTTGGCATTAGTGAGAAACGAAGTCCAAGCCTGACTCTTTTATTAATATTTAACTTTTAGCATTTCTGAGCCTCTATTTTCTGATATATAAAAAGTAAACAATAAAACATACATATATGTTTATTATGTATGTTGGTATATATTATCTAAACATATGCTTATTATGTTATTTATGCAAAAAGTAAATAATACATGTTTTATATGTCTTATTTACTTTTTGAATATTTTATTTTATATATTTATAATTTACTATATATATATCTACAAATATAAGTAAATAAAATCTAAGGCCTAGAACATAGTAGTAATTATTTTGAGCATGTTTTGATAAGTTAGAAAAACAGACATTAAGTATCATAATTCAATTCTGTTTTCCATGACCTTGTATAATGGCTCTTTTTCTAAAAATTATGTGCTCGTTCCTAGACAGAGCAGCTAATGTCTGTTATCAGGAATTTGATGTGCCTGCAGTTTTCCCTATAGAACTGAAGCAGTATCTTCCAAACATTGCCTACCGCTATGACAAACAACGGTTAGTTTGCTAAAAGAGCATTTCATATCATCTGTCTTATGCTATACTTAAAAAAATATAGAAGGAAAAGCTATGTAGAATTTGGGGGTTTTTTTAGTGAAAAATTATAACTTAGATTTTTATGTTGATCACACCTCAATGTGTTAATGTAGGCTTATTTGAAATTTAAAATTTTCCTTTAACCTAGATCATTCTGCTTATTTTTACCCATTTTTATTCTATAGTAATACTTTATAAGTGTCCACTTTAAAGTTTTTTCAAGTGATTCTGTTGTTTTTCTCACCCACAAAATCTTCAAATATATTTTTACTTTGATCATTTATAAAATCATGTTCTCTACCTTGTACAAAAGCACCCAGTTGAAGAAAGAGGCCAAATTATACTGTGATTTCTTTGCCAATTTCACTATTAGATTCTTAATAATGAAAAAAAAGGACTGTATCCAGAAGACACATATTTTAATGTAGCATTTTTTTTCTGTTCATTAAGTAGAAAGTCTACTGAGAATATTCAAATAACAATTTTAAAATATAGATAATTCTGGATAGCTAAGTGTTCTTTGTTAACAGTGATGTAGAAAGGTATAATCTTTATTATCTCACTGTGTCGCTAGCAAACTTTATTTTATATAGGATCTATTAAATTGTCCTTCTAAGATGAATGATATTTAAAACATGAACTATTTCTTATACTTAAAACTTGAGGCCAGGCAT
Source organism: Cacajao melanocephalus (assembly GCA_963573385.1). Classification (NCBI taxonomy): domain Eukaryota; kingdom Metazoa; phylum Chordata; class Mammalia; order Primates; family Pitheciidae; genus Cacajao; species Cacajao melanocephalus. The sequence continues at coordinate 22,827 of CAUYLG010062933.1, read as the reverse complement.
AGTGGCTCAAACCTATAATCTCAGCATTTTGGGAGGCCGAGGTGGGTGGATTGCTTGAGCACAGGAATTTGAAACCAGCCCAGACAACATGGCAGAACCCCTTCTCTACAAAAAGTGCAAAAATTAGCTGGGTGTGGTGGTACGCATCTGTAGCCCCAGCTACTTGGGAAGCTGAGGTGGTAGGATTCTTGACCCTGGGAGCTGGAGGCTGCAGTGAGCCAAGATGGCACCACTGTACTCCAGCCTGGGTGGTGACAGAGCCAGATCCTGTCCCCCAAAAAACAAAAACAAAAACTGAAAACTTGATAACTTTTGCTTCTCTACATGTGTATGTTTGTGTGTTTCTCAATTAGCTTTTCTTAGCCATATACTCCAGGGCATGATGTTATTAGAACTTTGAAGGTGTACATGTAACAATATCTTATGATGTCCAGAAAAAAGTATTTTTTAAAATTCCAATTAATTTTAAGTAATGTTTTTATTTTTCAGAATATAAGATACAAATGAATAAAAGAAAAACTATAATGTCATTTTAAAATCCTTTTTGTGATACTAGTTTTGGGGGCCTAAACTTAGAAACAACATTGTCAGAAGTAGTAATCAGTTGTATAAACATTGATTTGTGATTTTTTTTAATGATATATTGATACTGTCATTTAAAATACCTGCATCAGGGAAAAGCACTATTTCCTCATGGAAATCAAATGTTTAAACTAAAATGTAAGAAACTTGAGTAAAGTTAAATCTGTAAAACCCATATTGGTTATATTAAAAATATGAGCTTATATTTATGTTCTACCTTTTGTATATTTTTCTTTTTGTTTTCAGCCCACTTCGATGTGTTGTTCTTGTCGCGCTTAGGGACATCAAACAAGGAGAAGAGCTTTTTTCAAACTACTACACAATTGTCAGCTAACTCTGTGAATCAGAAATTAGGTTTTCTACTCAGCTCCTGAGTTAATCACTTCTCTGAGTTCTACCTATAGAACAAATATTTTGAGACCTAATTGGAATAGGAATTTTTTATGTTTTTGTTGATATTATATTTGTTCCAGTTTCATGATAAAAGCTATTTGCTTCATTACAATTTCAAATTTGTAATACAATTCCAATTTTAATTGGTTTTCACCTAAATACACAATAGCTTATTAAATTAAAACCTACTACTTGAACTTATAATTTCAATTTTTCTTTTGTTTATTTTGTAAGCTCTGTGGTGATTTATAAAATTGTAGTCCAGCATCAAACTTCTATAAAAACTTTATTTTTACAGAATCGAATAAAAAATGTCTATTGTGTTCTCATGTGTAAATTGGTGTGTGTATATATAATGTAAAGATTGCTCTAGCTGGGTAAGGGGAAAATGTGAGGTTATTATACTATTGTCTTTATTCTTTGAACATTTTCACAGCAAAGAAAAGGTGAAAAAAAAAGTGCAAGATAGTGCTGGTGGAACACTTATTCCGCATGTTTCATGTCTTCATGTGGAGGCTTCCACTAGTAAGGTTCCTAGCCTCTCTCTCCACCCACTGGAGGAAGACTGACTTCCTGATTATGTTGAAAGAATAACTAGGAACCCATGTCCTGTACACTTCTAGATCCTTCTCTGTGCACTCTGCCAGCCAGCAGAAAGAATGTATCCTGACAGTTCTCTGCCTTGTGCAGAGAGTAGCCTGTAGCCAGCCTATCCAGTAACAGTGAGTCTAGAGGTGTAATATATTAGCAAGCCAACCTGGCTGCAGCCCTGAAGCTACCTTCCCCAGTTTTATTAGTAATAGTTACTTTGACCTCCATCAACCAACCTGACTCCAGCTCTTTTAGTTCTAAACTTGGAAAGAGGGTGTTCTTTACTGGGCTCCTCAAATCTTCATGGCACCTATGTAACTATATTCTGACCACCTTCACTTCCTTACCGTAAGCTTTACTCCCCTAGTTTATTGCAATTTCAGTAGCCTCTCAATTGCCTTCCTTCTTTCCACTCCTATCCCCCTTACACAACATATCACCAAGTGTGATTCTTTTAAATGAGTCAGGTCTTGAAAGACCCTGCTCAAAACCCTCTTCCTGTCATGAAGTCCTTCACATGCATGATCTGCTCATGACCTCAGAGCTCCTCTCCTGTTCTCCCCTTGCTCACTCCACCTGGCCCACACCTGCCTCCTGGCCACTCCTCGAACCTCCCAGGCACATTTCCACCCCAGGACTTTTGCACTTGTTCTGCCTGTAAACATCTTCCCTCAGATAGCCAGAGAGCTTCTCTCCCTTGCTGTCACCTCAGTGAGGAGCATTGCCTAATCACCCTATTGAAATTTATAATCCCTCAATGCCCCCACCCAATATGTTCCTCATTCCACTTCCCTATTTTCTTTAGCACTTACCACCAGCAAGCTCAAGAAGCATACTATACTTGGAAATTATGGCCAAAATGACTCCTAGTAACCCAGATGTAACTGGATAATCCTGCTTCCGCAGGCTTTTCCATCTCCTAAAGCCTAAAGTACTATAAGCTCTCAATATGGCACTTGGTCGCATTCTTGCTGTATTCAAAATATGTGTGCTTGACCCCACTCTGAAGGCATTTCTGTCACTCATGTGTCCACCACAGAGCCCTATGTGCTAAGGTCCTTTGGTGTCTGAGAAGGAAGGAATGTAACCAGAGCAGAGGAGTCAAGGTGTTTGCTTTCCTCTTATCCCTTTCTTGGCCTTGTACAAACTGGGTATTATGGGCAGTCTGATCACTGCATATTAAAAATGGAACTACATAAAGCTCTGGTCAGAGCAAATGAAATATGGGGACAAACTTGTGAAATAAGGCCAAGATAGGAGCTTTAGCTTGAAAAGATGTTTAGGAAAGATATGACTAGAGTCAATCAAACTATGAATAATATAGATAAGGAAGACTAGTTGACTGTAAATATAGACTGTTAAGTAATATTTGATAAAATTTCAGATATGTCTTCCTAAAAGTTACCTAGAACAGTGTTTAAAACATAATATTTGATAAATGTTTCCTGAATTAAACTAAAAGTATAATCTTTACTTTGGACTTTTATTATACATGGAAAACTATTATAGAGGATTTAAAGAAAACATTTAATCTACCAACTTCACTATCTATCATGTATTTTATTTACTACATGTGAAACCAATTTAACAGTGGTATAATAGCTACCTATTTGGTATAGCTTAAAATTCATTAAATAACGTATCATCTATTTTTGGCAAATATTCACACAAACCAAGAAAAAAAGATTCCCAGATTTTTATTTCTGGAACTGTACACCAGGTATTAAAGTACAACAAATACAAAATAATGCTCAAAAAAATCAGTGTTTATGTACAAATATTAAAATCAATGCAACAATAGCAACTTCCTCTTGAACATCTGATACTGAAACTTGTTCTGATTGTCACTAATTTATCTCATACTCACAGGGTACTTACTTCAAACTGGGACAATTGGAATCACTGGTCATCTAAGAGGAATATTAATATCTACTATATTTAACAATAAAACTAATAGTTTCCTCCATTTAGTGAAAAAATTAGGAACTTTTTAAAAAACATAGTAATGTCAATATTTTATAAATTACTTCAATTTCCATTTGTAGACAATGTGCTTTGAAACTCTGGGCAAACAATCTCCTTGGTGGTCAGGTTTATTTGTCAGTTTACATTCAATGTTGAAATATTCACTAGAGACTTTGGTTAAATTAAATAGTATCACTACGTACTATTAGATCTGATGTTCTCAAATATTTATGACCCTCAACATTTTAAAAATTAAAAAGGAAATGATTGCACAATTCTTTGACCTAATTGTACAGATTTTAGTATTTTTTAAACAGTAATGTACATCCTCTTCAAGTAAATTCAGCAGTTGACCATGACAAGAGGAAAACTAAACATTTAAAAAGCTAGCATGAAAAAGATGAAGTACAACAAATGTATTGCTATAATCACAGCACCAGTTACACTTCTAAATGAATCCACTGTCCTCTTCAAATTCCCTGTACATAAAAGATATATCAGCCAACACTGCAATTGCTCACCATGAATTTTTGGTTTGTTCATAAGAAAATATTGCGGCAAAGGAAAAAAAAAAGAATTTATCACAGTTTCTTATAAGAATTGTGCTTAACACTTGATAATAAAGGCATTATTGTTTCTTCATACGACTGCAAATCAGTTGTTTTCTTGCTTCCAAACGCAATTCTTTTAATAAACAGTAACAAATTCTCTGTTAAGATGTTTAAACTGAGAGAATAAAAAACAGTAAATCCAGCTTTTAAAAGAAAATTCAATAAATAGCTATTTTACATGGATAAAGTCATAGTGGTACAATTTATGAATGTCACATCAAGCATGCACAAAAATGGTATTATACATGACAGAAGTAGTCAGAAAATACTGAATTAGATCTAAAAAGATATGAAGAATTTACACTTATATACAAAAATCTTGCAAATTATTGCCTCATTTTAACAAGGAATTAAAAGTAAACGTTACCAGCTAGTTAGCACTCTCTAAGAGGCTAAAGTCAGATTGGCATTTAAAAATCTGTTAAACTAGCTGGAATTCATTTTTCTCTCATACCATCTTCTGGATTTTGGTCAAAAATCTTTATTTAAATAACTAAAGTGTCCATTCAACTTGCTGATAATCAAAACTTTAGATAAGAAACACTGTTTCTATCTTATATCAAGACCCCAGCAATGCATAGATAAACTGAATATATTACTGCATCAGCTACTGAGAATGGGCATGTTCATTTAAGTGCAACTGGTATTAGCATTCAGTCATCTTTGTGTAAATTATTTATACAGACCAGCCACTGTAAACCCAGAGTGAAAATTAAAGTTACAACAATGGAAGATTATGGCCAGTATCTTACTAAATTATAGAAAGTGTACTGATTTTTAATAAAAGAAATAAGGTTCAGAGTTTAGCACAACAACACAGCAATTAGAAGCTGACAACTTGGATAAAAATATAAGAAAGCAACACAGTGCCCAGGCTACCCATTATTTACTGTGTGCATACAGGAATGCTATACTTCAGATGTATAAATTAGAGACTGATTTTAAGTTATTAATTTAACTACTTTTTGTCCACTGTGCTAAACTAAATTTTATAGTAATGTGCTACTGCATAAACACTTCAAAGCAATCTTCATTAAAATGCTGCAAAGAAAAACAATACGCATCATCCAAAACGAAGGATGTCATTGCAGTTCACAGTTTGTATAATAAATACCCTCCCTTTCGATCACCAAGATCACTATATCCTATCTACTCATCAGCACAACCTTGAAGCAAATTATACCTACAAGTATCAGCAATGCAGCCAAACATTAAGGTTTTTTGCAAAGCAACTAGTAACAAATCAATAATTTTAATTAAGACGGTACAGAAAAGGTAATTCTCTATTTTAATAGTACTATAAAAGCAAAGATTACATCCTAATACTGTATTACACATTGTTTGATTCCCCTTATAACTTAAAAATGCATGTTTATAGCGCAAAAATGGCCAAAGTTTAGGACAATGGCTTCTCATTCACAATATTTGGAATAAAAATAAAACTGAGCTTGAGACACATCTGAATGTCTATCACTTTTTAAAACTTAAGTGGTAATGTACCATTCTATTTCAGATAGTAACTCACATTTTTTCTTGCCAACTCTTCAAGCTTAACAAAAAAGCTTAAATATACTTCAAGGTTCTACTGCATTAGGTATAAAATCTAGAAGTCCCTCTAAATATTAACACTTTGAACTGCAGTGCTACAAACAACTTAAAAGGTGTCCCAAAATGTAAACCATTGAGTGGCAATATCCTAGGCTTTGTAGACTGTGCCTCTGTAAGTCGACTGCCTCAGGATAAACTAAATTATCAATGTCCGGTATGATTTTTAAGATTACAATCTTGACAATGGTGGACAAAACCCCATCTGGGTACCACATCTTTAAAATGCCAAATTTTTAGCCAATAAATGAAGTTACACAGAAATCTCCTGGCAGTAACATGACCAATTCTGTGTAAGGTAGCCCTGGTCTAGAATTTCGAAACAGGATCCAAGCAAGCGTCTTCATTATTTGCACACAGTTCCTCATGCTGGCTTCCATAAAGATGGACTTGCTGTTTTGTAAACTGAAGTGCTCTAGTTGAATAACATGAGAGAAGTTTCCGTTTTTAAAAAATCCTTGCATGTTTGTGCAGTTTAAAGAAACCTACCCCTGCTTTTATTAATTAAGAAAATAAAACCAAAAAAATGCTACATTGAGCAGGGATTGGGATCGGTACCTGTAAACATTGTTATTCCACTGCATCCATTACGGCAAAAGGAATTTACACAAAAAGAAGCCACACCATTCAGTTCAGGATATCTGTGCTGGTTTTGAGCTGGTGGCCTCTGTCTACAGGTTTTAAAATTGGGAGTGAGGGCAGTGGGGAACAGAAGAGAATAGAAAAAGGGAGTGGGAAGAGGTATTGGGAGATGAGGAAGAGAGAAGCAGAGCTTAAAGCTGCACCACAGAGTTCAATCTTAGTTCCCAACTCTGCTGATCATAGTTCATTTCCACATTTATGGATTGAAAAATGAAAATACTCTTGATAAATCAAGATATAGTTCTATACATACTGACATCACTGATGTCATAGTGAGAAAGGTTCAAACTTCCAGTGAAAGACTATGCAAACCTGATAGCTCCCCTCAAGTTCACTGCTCCTGAACACGCAGTTTCCAGGCTCCTCACTCAGGTCACTCAGAGTGTAGGGCCGCGTGCTGATGCAGAGCATGGGCACTGATGAAACCATTGGTCTCGTTGGCAGACAGACTGCCAAAGTCAGCCACCGAAACAGCCATTTTGGCACTGGTGATGTGATGTGTGTGATTTTCAAAGTCCACACCCAGGTTATTTACAGAAACTTCATTCATAAAGGATTCTGGGACAGCAATGCCCATTTTCAATCTTTTTGCTGGTCTCTCTGACTCTTCACTGCACATGTTCATAGGGTTTAGCTCCGAGTGATAAAATCCAGTCTCAAATAAATTAAAACAATCACTTTCCCCACTGCTAGGCAGGGTGAGTAACTCTTCTGTTACCACAGGCACATGATTAACTTGTCCACGGGGTGTGTTGCCCAGTGGAGGAAAGCTATCATCCAAACAATTCACATCCGTGGGGTCGCAGACAGTTGCTACACTGTTGGTCAAAGCTAAAAAGGAATGGAAAACTGTTTAAGTAAGTGGTCCATGAAATGAAACAGAGGACACAATTTTGCAATAAGCTGTACTAAACAACACAAAAAGATCTTCATTTTACCTGTCAAATCACTGGCAGTGAAGGAGTTGAGAATGTTTAGCTGTTGATCAGGATTAGGCTCAGGCCGGTTAGAAGTTAAGGCTGAAGCATTTACCGTCCCACCCAAAGCTTCTGTTTCATCTACTAAACGATCCATATAGTCCCTGAAAAACGCATGCCAGTAATTTTATGACTGTACATCACAGTTAAAAATAAGTCTTTGAAGTCAAGCCCATAGTACTTACGTAACTCCAGGGTGATGGTTGTATCGTTTTTTCCCAAATCTTGTCTGTTGAGCAAAGTAATCATAACGTTCAGATTTCTTCCACATATAGTAGAATGCTACACATTCAGCAACTGTCCTAGTTCTCACCTAATGAAAAAGTTGAATTTTAAAAAACAAACTCAACCATTTTTGGGGGAACTTTTCTTTTCTACAACACTACAACTTCAATCCATGGGTCTTATTTTTCTATCTTCCCAATTATAAAGTTCTGAACACTTTTATTAGTGGAATGCCTTCACATTTAATAACGAGGCCATTTTCAAAAGCCCAAGCTCTTTTAAAAATCAGAATGTATTAGTTTATAAAACAATTGTGCATCCAGAAATTATCTCATACCTTTACGGAAAATCCTAAAACACTGGAATCCTTTACTTTTCTTCACTGAACTCTGTGATTTTGACTACGGTGAGGGTTAACTTTGGATTAACTAACCCCTGAGGGGTCCATAAATGGATTTCATTGGCATCTATTAATTCACAAAATTATATTTAGATACACTTTTCTGGGGAGAAGGAATGCAGCCTCATCAGATTGAGTTTCACTTTCCAAAAGAGATGAAGAACCCTTGGCAAATGGACCAACAATCTATAGCATCTGGAATTTAAGATGATTTACTAGCTAAAGGTAGGGCTTTCTCCCTCCAATATGTTTGGCTTTTAGATCCAACAGATTTTGGAAATAACAAGAATAAAATTTAAGCCTCATCGACTTGGCTCCACACCCAAACCAGGGTTCCTCTAACTACATAAGCCACAGATATGAATTCAGATGTATGAACAAAATTCTTCATCCTTATCCAATAAACGCTTTCTCCCTTGCTTAATCAGTACTCAACAAGGAAGTTTCAGTATCTCTATCCTGACTCCCAAGTTGTGATATAAGATTGCTAATATAGAAACAAGCTTTTTAAACCAAGAAACACAGTACAACCTTTCAATAAACATCATTAACTATAAGTCTTCACAGAGAATGCAGGCTTCACGGGGCCACAGACCTTTTCTGTCTTATTCACTGATGTATCTCTAGTGCCTAAAACAATGTCTGCTAAGTGGAGTGGAAGGACATAACTGTTTACGGAATGAATGGATAAAGTAAATTTCATAAGTCATTACAAAACTGATGATTTTATTTTTACTTAAAAGGACAATCCAGACTTCTTTAAAAATGCTCTATCTATTCACTAAATTATATGCTTTATCTCATTTTTGAGAAACATTAGGTTTTCAAACATACAGAAAGTGTGAAATTTTCAACATCAGTACTAGAAAGTCTAGCTAATGCAGTAAGACAAGAAAAAGAAATACAAAGTATACAGATTGGGAAGGAAGAAATAAAATTGTCTCTGTTCACAGGTGACATGACTGTCTATGTAGAAAACTCCAAAGAATCAACAAAAAATCTCCTAGAACTAGCAAGCACTTGCAGCAAAGTTTCAGGATGACAACTGAAATCTGAAATTTAAAATACAAGACCATTTACATTAGCACCCCAGAATTAAAATACTTGGGTATAAATCTAACAAAATACATGCAAAAGCTATATGAGAAAAACTACCAAACTCTGATTAAAGAAATCAAAGAAGAACTAAATGAAGAAATATTATATGCTCATGGATAGGAAGACACTTCACAGTTAAGATGTCAGTTCTTCCCAACTTGATCTACAGATTCAGTGCAAACCCAATCAAAATCCCAGCAAGTTATTTTGTGGGTATCAACAAACTAATTTTATATAGAAAGGCAAAATACCCAGAATAGCCAACATAATACTACAAAAAGATAAAATCAAAGTATTGACACTCCACAACTTCAAGATTTACTATAAAGCTATAGTAATCAAGACAGTATGGAATGGGGGCAGGGGGAGAGAAAGACCGACAGATTAAAGGAAGACAGAGCCCAGAAATATACCCTACAGATACAGTCAACTGATCTTTAACTAAAGAGCAAAGGCAATTCCATCGAGGAAGAATGTCTTTTCTACAATTGGACATCCACATAAAAAAAAAAAAATCTAGACAAAGGCCTTACTCCTTTCAAAAAATTAACTCAAGATGGAGTATAGACCTAAATGTAAATGCAAAACTATAAAGCTCTTAGAAGATAACTGTAGAAAATTTAGGTGACTTTAGGTTTGGCAATGATTTTTTAGATAAAATGCTAAAACTTTTACTCTGCAAAACACACTGGTAAAGGAATAAAAAGACAAGCCTGAAAATGGGAGAAAATATTTGCAAAACATATATCTGATAAAAGAATAGAATCCAAAATATGCAAATAACTCCTTAAACTCAACAAGAATACAAACCACCCAATTAAAAACTGGGCAAAAGATCTGAATAAACACCTGAAAAAACATATACAAATGGCAAATAAGCTTAAGAAAAGATGGTCAATATCACACTCATGAGGGAATTACAAATTAAAACAATAAGGAGATGGCATTAAAAACTATTACAGTGGTGAAAATCCAAAACAGTGACACCACCAAATGCTGGTGAAGATGTGAAGCAACAGAACTCATTCATTACTGCTGGAAATACAAAATGGTATAGCCACTTTAGAATAAACATATTTTTACCATTCTATTCTGTAATCCCTACTCCTTCATATTTAGCCAAAGGAACTGAAAACTTACATCCACATAAAAACCTACACGTGAATATTTATAGTAGATATAATCATAATTGCCAAAACTTGGAAGCAACCAAGATATTCTCTAATCGTTAAGTGAGTAAATACACTGGTACATCCACATAATGGAATACTATTCAGTGATAAAAAATAATGAGCTATCAAGTCTCAAAAAGAAAACAAAAGCAAAAACAAAAAGCCCCATGGTAAAAACTTAAATGCATAGTGCTAAGTCAAAGAAGCCAATCTGAAAAGGCTACCTACTGTAAAATTCCAATTATATGACATTCTGAAATGGCAACAGTACGGACAATAAAAAGATCAATGGCTGCTAGAGGTTGTTGGGGGGGAGGGGGAAAGGACAGAGGAAGAATAAAACATGGGATCTTTAGAGGAGTGAAACTACTCTGTATGATAGTGTATTGGTGGATAGATATCATTATATATTGCCAAAACACAATGGAATATACAACATGAAGAGTGAACCTTAATGTAAACTACGGACTTTAATTAACAATAATGTATCAATATTGGCTCATTAATTGTAACAAATGTACCACACTAATGTAAGATATTAATAATAAAAGATATAATAATAACTATAGGGGTGGAAGGGACATATGGGAATGCTATACTTTCTGGTCAACTTTGCTGTAAACCTAAAACTGCTCTAAAAAACTAAAGTCCATTAGTTTTTGTAAAAGCATAAAATACTGACCTACCCACCTAAATACTTCAGAACCCTGCCTTTCTTTAGATGAAAAGAAATAAAAGCAGCATATTTTAATAATTATTCCAACTATTCTAATGAATATATGTATATATTTTAAATAGACTAGTTTTTAGAGTAGTTTTAGGTTCACAGTAGAACTGAGCAGAAAGTGGAGAGTTCCCATGTTTTCCTTCTTTCAACATCCTACATTGGAGCGGTACATCTGTTAAAAACCAATGTACCTACCTGACACATCAACAGCCAAAGTCCGTGGTTTACATTAGGGTTCACTCTTGATGTTGTATATTCTATGGGTTTTGACAAAATGTGTAACAACATGTCTCTACTACTACAGTATCACACAGGATGGTTTCATTGCCCTGAAAATGGTCTGTGCTCTGCCTATTCCTCTCTCCCTCCTGCCTAGGCCCTGGCACCAGTGATCTTTTTATTGTTTCCATAGTTTTGCCTTTTCCAGAATATCATATATTTGGAAACCTACAGTATGGAGTCTTTTCACATTGGCTTCCTTTGCTTAGTAATATACATTTAGGATTCCCCATGGCTCCTTGTGGCTTCTTAACTCAATTTTTTTAGTGCTGGATAATAGTCCAGTTTTGGAGGTGCCACAGTTTGTCTACCCTTTCACCTCAAAGGACATACAAGTTCTATCCAAGTTTTAGCAATTATGATGAAAGCTGCCATAAACACTTTTGTGTGGACATAAGTTTTCAATGTATTTGGATAAATACCAAAGAGCAGGATTACTAAATTATATGGTGAGAGTATGGTTGGTATTGTAAGAAACTTCCAAGCTATCTTCCAATGTGGCTCTACCAGTTTGCATTCCTACAGGCAATGAATAAGAATTCCTGTTGCTTCACATCCTTTCCAGCATTTGGTGGTGTTAGAATATGTTTCTAGTTGTTTTGGTAACACTGCTTCTTCTTTCAGCAACAGCTGTTCTCACTGCTGAAGAGAAATTATTTTGAGGCCACAAACCTCTGAATGGCTTGATAAGAAATGAAAGTCAAGGAGAAATGAGAGTGAGACTTCCTTAAAAATACAGAGAATCCACTTTCTGTGTTAACTGTTTCTGTGAAAAGATATGTGAGCATACTATCAGCCATCCCATAAGCAGGCTGTGGCCATCTCTGAGCAAATTAGTCAGGTTAGAGTGATATCTGAAATGCTAATGGCAGGGGAACATTAAGAAGTTGTTGCTTTTATCCTACTTAAGTGACTTATAAATTAGTTGCTTACATTCATTGTAATTAGTAATTTTTCTCTGTACTAATCTGCCCAATTTACCTTATTCTTCTGTATAAGATGAAAATCTTTTCCAAAAAGCATGAGTGCATGTTCAAAACTTCGGCATTCTTCTTCCGTCCATGCAGTCATTCCTTCTAAAACAAATTTCAAATAAAATTTGTGGGCCCCAAAATTCCTTATGTGAATCACTGATTTATTTTCAGTATGTCTTCCCTGTAAAAGGTAATAAACTCTCTCTCTCTCTCTCTCTCTCTCTCTCTCTCTCTCTCACACACACACACACACACACACACACACACAAATTCTGTATGCAAGAGATTTTAGTTAGAATTATCAGAAGTAGTATGCATACTACAGATCAAGTCTAGAATATAAAAATATAAACCCTGCTTTTTTCTACTACATTATAGGATAAGAGTTTAACATTTTTCTGTAACATGCTTGTTTTTCTAATTAAAAAATTTTTTTAAACAGTGAGCATATTTTTTAATTAGAAAAAAATGTCTGCCTCCTTTATAGGGGGGAAAGCAGCTCTGTTTTGGTCTTATATCAAAACCAGAAGTTCTAGCCAGGTGCAGTGGCTCATACCTGTAATCTCAGCACTTTGAGAGGCCAAAGCAGGAGGACTGCTTGAGCCCAGGAGTTCAAAATCAGCCTGGGCAACATGGCAAAATCCCATCTCTACAAAAAACAACTTAGCCAGGCATGGTGGCAGGCACCTGTAGTTCCGTCTACTTGGGAAGCTGAGATGGGAGGATCACTTGAGCCCAAGAGATCACGGCTGTAGTGAGCTGTGATCATGTCACTGCCCTGCAGCCTGGCAGATAGAGTGAGACCCCATCTCAAAAAAGACAAAAAAAAACACCACAAATTGTTTTAGAGACCATAAGTAAAGTATAATCAGCACGTATTTATTTGAAATTGGTGTGTGGAGTGCTATACTCTGGAAATACGAAGGAAATAAGAAACAGTCCATGTGCTCAAAATACTAAATCCCATTCAACTTCCCAGCAGATGTTAATGTTGGTGATTTCAGTATCTACTTGGGGCACAGACCTGGAAAGTCTTCACAGAGTCATACCCTAGACTTAAGAATTAGTTATTACTCATCTGTATCTCTGAAGTGTCTCATTTGATATTGAGGACCAGGTCCTCAAGGCCATTAATAGTAGTCCGTAGTAAAGCTGAAAAATATTTTGAACTAAGGAAGAAACCAGTATTTTTGAGAGTTTTGAAAGCTTAAAATATTTTTTTTTCAAAGAAGCAACTTTCCTAAAGGAGACATTTTAATAGACTATCTCAATTCACAAGTTTACATGTATTAGTTTTAATACTTTTCCAAGTCATCTAGTAGTAAGTATTATTTTCATTCTATATATACTTAATGAAAGCTATGGTGTATGCAATTCATTTATATAATGACAAAACATACTGAAATAAAAGTTAACCATTTTCCTTGACACACACAAAACAAAAGAACTATAAAATGTTATTAACGATTACTAAAAATATACTTCTTGAAATAAATTTAGTGGAATATATTATACATGTTTCTTTTTTAATCTTTAATCTCGTTTTCATTTCCTGTCTGGCTAAAAAAAATAAAAAAACTTTTTTTCAACAAAACCATAAAATTAGTCTTTTTAATTACTTTGAACATATTGTCATCTCTGGGGTCTGCTTTGTTCTGTAACTATTTCTTCCAGAAAGTAGAGGTGGCAGGGAGGGTGACTAATTTGTATTTGAACAATCTCTGATACATCTAAAAGTAGAGGGCAAGAAAAGGAAAAATTATTTGACATGGAGCTGAACCAGATCTTACAAAAGTGTTACAGGATTGCTTTGTCCCTTAGGATACTTTGCTCATTCTGATCCCCAAATGACCTTCTCTTGTCATTGCCCTCTCTTGAACCCCAGTGTTTCTTACCTTGAGAGGCCTTTCCATTGCAGCAGTACCTTTCGATTGCTTCCTTTATATTGTGGTTACACTTGAGAAGTTCATATAGTGCCTGGGGTAGATATTAAATAAAATGTATTCAAAGTTCATACCTAACAGCATTTTTAAAAACACGTACAGAAGTCTTAATACTGGAGTCTTGATAAATACGGAAATCCTCTCTAATTTCAGGGCATTTGAAGGTGTATTTGCCCAGGCATTTAGTCTATATAACGATTGTGCAGAATAATTCTGGTACGAAGTGAGTTTGTTCATCCTCACACTACATCTCAGAAGTCACCTCCCTGTAACATTTTTGATGGTTTTTTTTTTTGGTTGTTGTTTTTAAAAACACACTAGGTCTAAGATGAGAGTTTCCCCTATTTTAGATGGTTTTTTTCTAGTTTGGAAAAATTAGTTGCAGTCTATCCCCTGATGTCGTTTCCTCCCTATCTTTTTTAGTTTTAATAAAAGGGAACAGCAGCAGGCCTAGAATAATAGACACGGCACTTCAGGCTAGGTTTATAATGGTCTCAGTTATTTCTATTTACCACGAAAGGTGCTAGTTATTAAAATTAGAGTATCTTCCTATTAAATCTGCTTGGAATTATGAACATAATAAACAAGAATAACAAAATTCAGTTGAAAGTTAAATAATCACCTTCCCAAGTAAGTTTTAAGGAAGTAAAGATGGTTCAGTATTAGGAAAACTTTTATTTTATTTTACTTTTATTTCTGAGACGGAGTTTCACTCTTGTTGCCTATGCTAGAGTGCAATGGCGTGATCTCGGCTCACCGCAACCTCCGCCTCTCGGGTTCAAGCAATTCTCCCGCCTCAGCCTCCCGAGTAGCTAGGATTACAGGCATATGCCACCACACCCAGCTAATTTTGTATTTTTAGTAGAGACAGGGTTTCTCCATGTTGGTCAGGCTGCTCTCAAACTCCCGACCTCAGATGATCTGCCCACCTCGGCCTCCCAAAGTGCTGGGATTACAGGCGTGAGCCACTGTGCCAGGCCAGGAAAACTTTTAATACGTCAATAAGCTACATTTTAAAAAAATCATCTCTATGCTAATTACCTGGATCTGATCACTATACATTATGTGTATCAAGACATCACTGTGTACCTAAATATGTATAAATGTTAATTTAAAAAAATCAACAGCTGCTTAAAAAGCATCTGATAAATCAATATTCATTTCTAATTTTAAAAGACAAAAACTATAATAGTTATAAATAGATGGATATTACCTTGCTATAATAAAGACAGTAGAACCAAGTTCAGTATTATTCTTAATGTAAAAACCTTACATTAAAAATAGATGTATTACTTCCACCAAAAGCAGGCCCCAAATCACTATTATTACCAAATATCTCAGTTATAGCTAATGCATTAAAACATAAAGCAGGAATAAGAAATAATGGTAAGGAAGAAACAAAAGTATAACATAATAATGACCTGAAAACCAGAAAACCACTCCATAAATGTATGTAATTATGATGTGTCAAAAATGATTATCATCAACAAAGTTTTTAAAAAGCAAACTACAAAACCTGAGAAACAACTGAAAAAGTCAAGTAGTTTCAACAGTTTATATTTTTCAAAAAAAAACTTGGTATTTCTCGACATCAACAATATACAACTATAATAGAGATCCCCTTTCCAATAGCATTGAATACACATACACACATAAAAGATATTGAGGAATTACTGAGATGCATGTGATATTCAAAAAAGCAAAAACACTTGAGTTTCTAATGTTGTAAAGGTTTTATTCTTCTAAAATTAATATAGACTTGAAATATCAATACAAAAACCCAATGAGATTTCTTTTTGATAGGTAGTATGACTTCCCTATGTTACTTCAGAATTCAAGTTTGAGTCTGCCTACCTCTGGATACTCATTAGTCAGGGTTGGGGATTCTTAGTGATAAAAGTATATGAAAGAAGCAAAATGATGTCAGAGGGGCAAAACCTACGGGCATCCGAAAAACTTAAGAGGCAATGTTCCCATCCCCATCCCACATATCAGGAAAGTATTCTGAACCTACAGATACACAAGGACTTAACAAATGCTCCTGAATCAAATTTATACAGTCTTAATAGACATTACCTTTTAGTCACTTCCTAAATAAAGCTGAGACTAATTCAAAGAATACACTTATAAAATCTAAAAGTCCAACCACAGAGAATGTTTAAATAAATGAATTACAAGTATAGCATAGTGCACAGTATGTTGAAATTGAGGGAAAAATTTTTTTTGAAAAAAGTATAGGATAGACTATACAGACATCAATGAGGTATTAAATAATTCTCAATGGCATAGAAGAATAAGATTAATTAATTAAAAGGATATAAAGTGGCATCTCAAGTGAGATGTATATAAAGGTATTTTTAAAAAGACCAAAAGAAAATATATGAAACTACAGTGAGGTTATCTCTAGAACTCAAGGTTATGATTTTTTTAAAATAGTATTTTGAAAATTTTAAAACTCTGTCAGAAAAGATATCTACTACACATGTTAAATATATCTGAATCAAATATAAAAAATCAAGAAGGTATTGTACACTGGCTGCTGTTTCAATAGAAGTTGAAGTTTACCTGTTCATTGTCCCTTGTGTGCGTTCCTGCAGAAATCCTATCCATTATTTTTTCATTGCCAGTCCTTAAGGAAGTCTCAACAAGGTATTCTTTAACTTTGCTCTCCAAAACCACATCAGGACACCAAAGTAACTGGTCTTCGTTTTCATATACTGATAAAGAAAATACCATTAACACATTAAAAATCATGAACATGCTCAAAGATGTACATAAACAATTCTTTGTCTCCCTTGATGGGCTATCCAGTGGGACAAGTAAGTAACTTTGAAGGCACCAGTAATTTAATTATCTGTCAAGCACAGCCCTTCACACACAAGCAAAAATTTAACTTTATTATAGGCCAAGGATTCCCGTGGCCAAAGCAAGCAGCTTTTTTGGTGGTTGGATTTACTAACCACTCTGAAGGCTCTCCATGCCTAGTAAAGTCTAATATAAAACCCCATAGTGGTTATCTTATACTCTTCTAACGGAGGGGCAAATATAACCTGTGTAAATTCTCTAATAACCTCACTGGAATTTTCTCTTGAAATCTCTAAATTGCTCTATGAAATCTCTGGAGGTTAAAAATTACAAATACATAAAACCCAAAATATCTGGTAATAAGGAAATAGCTAAGAAAGGTATACTTTCTCTCCCAACAAGAGAATTTCTATTTAAAGAAGGAAGCAGATTAACAAACCTTCCTAGGGAGGTTTTTGGGAAGAGGGAGAAACAGTAAGAAAAGTAAACTTTCCACAGTCTCTTAAAGAGACTGATATATTAATGAACAAAATGTCATTAAACTAAGTTTATGTTTTATTACTGCACTCTGCCCCTTTACTCAAAGCTTCTACTTTACACAATAAAGTAATATAAATGGCCCAAGTATTTAATCCAATGCTTCAAGTGCAATCCATTCTTCAAGTGCATAACACTGACTATAGCTAATGAAAATTATTGCAAACACACTATGTACCAGTGACCATGATAAGTGCATTATAATCCCAACTGTATAAGTGAGGCAGGCATTGTCATTCCCAGTTAGCAGGAAAGTTAAAAATAAAGTGTGCATGTAAAGCAGTAAGACTTGACTTTTGAGAGAAGTTCCTACAACTTTCTTTACTCTTTGGTCACAAGTGAAATAGGTAAAACAATTTGGGTTTATTCCCTTAAAAGACAGAGAAAGTACACCTTCCCTCCAATCTGCAGCACTGATAGCATATCACCTCTACTATGTGTGACCAAAGGACCTATAGTTGCCTAGCATGTACTTGGCTCAAAAAGCCAAGTGTGGCATTTGGGTGGTGGGGTGAGAAAGCTGGCACATCTGAAGATTATCAGCTATGTTTTGCTTCCCCTGGGACAACTGTCTTTTAACACTTAGAAAGCAGTTTAAGAAAATAGTGTTCCCAGTGGCTGCCATGGCTAGCAACCCCATGGTAGCCAGTCCTCCCTTCCTGTAAATGGAGGATGACCCGGCATGAAGCAAAGGAAAAGGAAGAACTCAGAAGCATTGTGTTGGCTGTGCTGCTTTTGCCCTTGTGACTTCACAGGGATAAACTGACTTAGGGAAAAGGCCAAACACCCATGGAAATATTCCTAATGTACTTGGTTTCCAAGGTCCACTAAGAAGGTGTACCTGCATTTTTATATCCTACCACCTTATGCCCTCCACATTTTGAAAACCAACTACAGTTGGAATGTACCAAAAACGTGAAGAAAAGTTGATTACACATAATTAGGAGTATACAAGTAAAAGCAGCAGATCCTTACATTCCACTTCCTGCTCTTTCAGGGCTGGGGAAGAAGAATTTCTTCCAGTCTCTTTTTCCCTCAAGAGTTTTCTTTACAGAAGATTATATCCTTAACATTCTCATTATCTCAGGTGATGAGATGCTACCCACTTCTACTGAAGCAGGACACAGGCCAAGGTGCTGCATCATGGGAAGCTCTCCACTATTTGAACAGGCACTGAGCACACTGGCTAATAAGCACTATGTGTGTCTTGGGCGGGTCAGAGGGGTGGGGTGGGGAAACTCTTGAGTATAGAGATTAACTTTGATAGATGTTTCCTAAGTCAGGCCTAAATATCCTAACTCTGCATGTTTCCCAAATCTATCTACAAATTGGCAAGGTTGGGTATATAACCAGATATTTAAATAAATAGATCAAGTGGTAACTTATCTAACAAACATTATCAAAATCAAAAGCTTTCCTTACCTTTCTCATTACCATCATACTCTCCAAGATAAGGGGGAATCTCTGCCTGATATTGTAAACCAATCATTATTTCCTACAGAAAAATTGAGACGTAGAAATAACTTATTATAAAAATAAACACTGGAAAAAAAGCCCCAACTTATTCATCAGTATCTACAGGTCAAAAGAAACAAAATTATCATAAATTATTTCAGAAATATTTTTAAAAGCCAATTTAGTCCACTACGTTAACTCAACTTACCTTCCTCAAATCTTCAGGTGAATTACCACTGTCTGTTTCAACATCTTCAACCTCTGACTCCTTATCACCATCACATGTAGTATTTGCTTAAAAGACAAAAATGACAAAGGTTCTTATTGCCTATTTTTGCGGAACCTGGAAGAATGCATGTTGTATTTACATATAATTCTGTTAAGTAAGTGAGATCAGCATAAGTATACTAAACCACCTGCATAATTCTCACAATCGACATTGGTCAAAATAAGACACTGAAAATCCTAATAAAGTGTGTAGTATCCTGGCTGGGTGCAGTGGCTCATGCCTGTAATCCCAGCACTTTGGGAGGCAGAGGTGGGTGGATCACTTACGGTCAGGAGTTCAAGACCAGCCTGGCCAACGTGGCGAAACCCTATCTCTACTAAAAATACAAAAAACACTAGCCAGGCATGGTGGCAGGCGCCTGTAACCCCAGCTACTCGGGAGGCTGAGGCAAGGGAATCGCATGAACGTGGGAGGCAGAGGTTGCAGTGAGCCAAGATAGCACCATTGCACTCCAGACTCGGTGACAGAGACTCCGTTTCAAAAAAAAAGTGTATAGTATCCTTATAATTATCATGGTATACTATTAAATAGTTTGGGAGGTAAAAGGAAACTACTGTGGTCACCTTAGAAAGTAAAGCTCTGGAGTTCTGATTATACTAATCTAAAAGGATACACATACACAGAGTTGCATATTAGGTCCATCAAAACTGTTTTTGTATACACATGAATGGATGGATATTTGAACTTAATAACCAAACAGTTCTTCTACCATAAAAATACCTAAAAGAAAAGTGAGATTGCATCTAAGAAATTATTTTAGTCAAAAATATTTTATTTTTTTTTTTTTAGAAACAGGGTCTCACTCTGTCACCCAGGCTGGAGTGCAGGAGCCTGATTATGGCTCACTGTGACCTTGAAGTTTTGAGCTTGAGTGATCTCCTATCTAAGCCTCCCGAGTAGGTGAGACTACACGTGCACGCCACTACACCCAACTAAGTTTTTTATTTGGAAAATGTTTTGTGGAGACAGGGTCTTGCTATGTTACTCAGGGTGGTCTAGAACTCTTGGCCTAAAGGGATCCTCTCACCTCAGCCTCCTAAAGTGTTAGGATCACACGCTCAACCCCAAAATCTTTTAAATATTACTGATACACATTAAGAGGTAACACTAAGAACTAACGGGAAAAAGATGAATCATTAAAAGTAAAAATACCTTTTGAGCACCGATAAGCTTTCAAAACCAGGAGAGCAGGGGCCTTTTAATAGAAACCCCAAAAAAGGCCTATAAAATTTCATGGTCAAACTAAGAATGGCTACCACAGCAACAGATGAGTCTTGAAAAAGAAAATGGCTTCATAAAAATAAAGTGCATATTTCCATTTTTATTTTTTCTTCTTATTATTTTGAGACAGAGTCTCTCTCTGTCGCCCAGGTTGGAGTGCAGTGGCATGATCTCCAGCTGGCTGCAACCTTTGCCCCGGGATTCAAGCGATTCGCGTGCCTCAGCCTCCTGAGTACCTGGGATTACAAGCGCATGCCACCACCTGTTTAATTTTTTGTACACCACCTGGCTAATTTTTTTTGTATTTTTAGTAGAAACCGGGTCCACGTTGTCTAGACTGGTCTCAAACTTCTGGCCTCAAGTAATCTGCCTGCCTCGGCCTCCCAAAGTGCTGAAATTACAGGACTGAGCCAGTGCACCTGGCCTAATATTTCAATTTTTAAATGGCATATTAGTTCACCTCTACCCCAAAAGAAAAGTTATAATCTTGTTTAAATTATAGTATTTTATCTCAACCATATAAAATATTTAGAATATTCTGACATAAATTACTGAACAATAAAAGGTACTAAAGCTATAGTATCAATGTCACTATGAACCAGTAATCCATTGGGTTTCTTACATCGTAAAGGCCTAGGGAAGAAATCAGAAGTTTCGTGGGAAGTCACAGATGGCGTCAGATCATCCGCAGAAGACTGAGTTTCCTCGTCATCACCTGACAACAGGTCTTTTGCTATTTCCTCCTGGAAGAATAAGAAGGCAGTGCTAGAGTTAGAAATGATTACATCTCATTAAGAAAACTGTCTTTTTATAACACATAATCAAGAAGTAGTTGGAACCTTAGTTGAAATATGAAATTCTCCTACGATTTACTTCATGTACATAAATATTTAATATTTGATATTGATTATATAACATTCACTATTATACTATTAAATGATAATTAGTACAACTATATGTTTATAACAATTGCCTAATCTGTGGATATGCAAAGAGCTTATCTGAAGCTGAAGGCTAATTTTTAGTGAATTTACAACAAAAATAGTCTGACTTTTAAGTGGTTAACAATTATACTCACTTTTTGTCAATACTAAAATAAAACTGAAAAAATGCCTCTAACCTCCACGCTCCCAATAATTTATAAAGTCCAAAATGAACAGCTCTGACTAGTGACATAATTTTAAAAGAAGCAAGTCTGAATCTTTATGTAAGTATACAGTCAACTTTGTGCCTAGCACATAGTAGCCACTCAATAAATACTTCCTGAATGAATATGGTCATTAAGGTCTGTGGTACATTAATATCACATTGACTTAAAAGTGGGAACAATATAACTCACAGGAAGAGGTTCCAAGATGTGGATTCCTCTCCCTGCCTGAGATCTGAAAGGCAAGGAAAGGTTCCCAGGGATCTGTTAGCAGAGACCATGGCCGTGTGAATTTTCCTCAGCAGGGACTAGGCCTCCCCACAACCAGCCTATGTTAGAGATGGATCACCGTGGTCTTGGCTGCTGCGGCCGCTGTCACTCCCAGAGCCAAGAACAGAACTTCTCTCCAACCACGCCACGCCTAAGCCAGCTTGCTTTGAAGGCTTCTGGGGGATTTATTAATCAAGGCTTTTATGTGTTTACAGGATCAAAAGAAGTTAAGGCAAAATCTAAGTTTAGATACAATGTGTCTACACAGGAAAGATGAAAACATTACGGGAGTATACTCAGGCATGCAAAGTACCATGAAGCTACTATTAATAGTACTCTTAAAATAGTGTGATCAAAGCCAAACAATGTTTAAATCAGCCATCAAAATGGTAAGCACAATGGGTCAACAAGAAGTTTACATTTAAGAATTATTAAATAATATTTTAAATGAAAGAAACTCTAATAAAAGCAGTCAATGGTAACAGATCCTGAATTTTTATTTCAAATGTTCACACTTACTTTGTCTAGTGTCATGTCTGGTAGTTCATCTGCCAGTTCACCTGGGGAACTATTTGCACTGGAATTTGCAACGGCTGGAATTGTAGGTTCATAGCCATAGAATGCCAGTAAGTCTTCTAGAGGCATGGTTCCTTCCTGTTCAAGCCAGGGGATAAACACAGACTCAGTAGATGTCACAAAACTGAACTGCAGGTAAAGTGTACTGTCCTTAGGTTCATAAAGCACATTATCAAAACAGCAGAACAAATCAAAGCCAAGTTTTAGCTTTTTTCTTTTTTTTTTTTTTTTTTTTTTTTTGAGACAGAGTATTGGTCTTTTGCCAGGCTTGAGTATAGTTGCAAAAAATAAGCAAAAATAAGTCTCCCCCTCCTGGGTTCACATTATTATACTGCCAAAGCCG